>JAHZNG010004697.1:0-10739 GCA_027744375.1 Orchesellides sinensis
CTATCTTGTAATGCTATTTTATTTAATATTGAGATCCCCATAAGTATCAAATTCTTAACACATAGTATTTATTGACTTGGATGTAATTGAAACATTCATTAGACTGCGAAGAATTCCTGCAGCATGACGTTTCGTTTCGATGCTTTTTCATAAATGAATAAATAAGCAAACAAAAGAAAGCTAATGATTAACAAAATACATCCCCAAGTTGGAATCGTAGTAGTCATAGTTGTACACAACAAAATAATCTTGACTTTTGACTTACTCCTTCGACATTTATACATAATTTTAGAACTCCAGAATCCAGCCCCATCCAGGTTCATAGCTGTTTTGTCCTAGTCATATACTATCTGCCTCCAGGCAAGGCGTTAAGGATATATGCTAACAGGCAAACAGTCATGTTATGATGCACGAAATAAAAGAGATACATATAATATCATCTACGTTCGAATTCCCTCAATATATAAAAGTATCCTTTTATTTACCTTTCTTCATTTTAAAACTATAAAGCAGTTTTCGATATTTAACCACCCTACTAAGTAGTCAGGTATTTTGAGTACAGTACTTTCATAGTTCAATCTTAGTGTTTTTGAAACACTAATAATACAAATATAACAGTAAAATCTACTACGCAGTAAACAATATAATCTAAAAACGACTACAGAAAAATTTGTAATTACATAATAACTTTTTCGTAAGGAACGTGACTTGAAGATAGAAATAAAATAACATTTTCCGCTATCGGTCAACAGAATTGGATTACTTAAATTCTTGAATTTATGTGGTTGTGAAATGACACGATAAGACAATACAAAATCCATTACCCAGCTTAATTATTACAAGAATAGTTTGTAAAAGTGCACTTGATTATTCATTGTAATAAGAAATATAACATGGCCATCATCATTGTATACCAATTTAATTATGCTATAAGTGATGCGAATTTACTAAAAAGTAGAAACTGAAGTACTCATGGACACGTGACTGCTTTAAGTTGAGTCAAAATGAAACTAGTACATATTTAGGTTTAAGGAGTAATAACAAAATCAAATAAATGCAATATGTTTCCTGTATACTAAACCAAGGCCCACTTATGCATACATTCATTAATACTAATGCTAATAACACATGATTAATTCCTACAAATCGTATTGATCGGCGTCAATGTAAAAATGTATTCAAATTAACAAAGATTTTGTTTCGTACGTATTTAAAGGCAGAATAAATTGCCACCTTTGTGATGGATAAACTGTAAAGTTTAATATAGATGCACGCTGAGAGATCATCATCTTTGTCATGTAGTAATATTAAGGCGATATTAAATCATTAAAAGTAAGGTCTATTCTGAGCTAACATGTAAAATTATTCTTGTGATTAGAGCGTATTTTTGTTCTACTGCAACACATGCAGTGATTATCCTGACTAGTAAACCATATGAAAACGAAAAACGAAACTAGCATCATTGATAGTTGAGTGGATAATTTTAATTAATATTACGCCTTCTTTTATGAAAAACCCTACAAAACATTGAAGCCTACAAACCGAAAAACGTTTACAATCAAAACATTACCAGCAAGCTTTTTATTAATTAAAAAGAATTCTAGGATGATCCGATAATCGTGTGTATGCATGCAAACTTTCTCTTTTAATTTTACAGTACAATAATAAAGTAGTAAATTATGCACGTGATTTTAGAAGTTAAATGATGAAGTCTCCTGAGTGGACAAGGAAAAATGCAATGAATTCAACTCTTGTCGTATTTCCTGAAATACCGGGCAGCGGTACCAATAAATGCTACTAAAGACTTTATGAAACGGCGACACTAGTCGATAAAATGATAGGCCTTTAACCGTATCTTATTGTTTCTAACTAGCCACGCCAAAACCACTGATATTCTAAGTAAGTTGTAGTCAGCCTCATTCTAACTTTACACATAAATGGTGTTCTTTAACCTCTATCCCTCTAGCTTTATCCTCTGAAAAGTTTATTTCTTGTACAATATAACATGCATACCTCTGAATAATATTATGTACTTTAACGTTTCGCTTTCCTTACACTAAGAATTAGTTGACTTAAAGAGCAGTAGAACTCTTAGGCTACATCCAAAAAATAAAAATCGTAACACCCTAACAGTACACCTCACCTGCAAACTACAATCTGTATTTACAATTACATACATTTAGAGAATAATTTTTTATCTACTAATTCACCTTAGAAAATACATTAACTGAATTTGTTGCGTTTTCTGAACTTCCCTGTTCTTTCACGAGGTCCAATTGCTCACCTTCTCCATGTGTGTTTTCCTTATTACTGCTAATACTCAGTTTCCCACTACTACTCAGTTTTGAATCCTATTTGCAAAAACAAAAATCCTAATTCTCACATATTCATAACACACTATTTATACATAGGTATACATGTACGTTAGATGAAACTTTACCGTATCACATGAGGAGCCATCATCAACATCACAGAGTGAAGCTTTCTTTTTACCTTCACAGATTCTGCACGTATACTTTTCAAGATTCTTCACTTGAGTTTTCTTGAGCCCAACACACGTGAGGTGAAACCACTGGTCACAACCGTCACACTGAATCCAATTAACTTCTTTTCCTAACATTAGTAACAATAATACACATTTTACATGAATACATTTTTTCCTTTCAATATGGATACACAAACTATATACCACAAAACATTTACCTGTAGGCTGACGACACATATCAGCAGCACAGTCTTCATCACATTCTTGATTTTCTTTTTTAATTCGCCTAGAATTAAGGTCTCCACTCTGTAATTCAACAACATTCAGTTAAGATATTCGTTAATAATATAACAACAACTTTTTTAAATAGTACAATGGAGTAAAAAGTTACGGAAAATATTTTGATAGAGCAGGCTACTTACAGATTTGCGCTTGCGAGCAGTCGGACTTTTCTTGAGTTTTCCATCACTACTATCGCTTTGACTTATCTTTCGCTTACGTCCCTCAGTCTTGACCTGACGTCTCTCCCATGAACCTATACCTTTACTCGAGATCTCATTTTCAATGATACGCTGAATTTCCTGTAATAATCCAAATTAAGACGTTAAACAGTCCATTTACAATAATGTTTCAGCAATGCCTCCAAAAATAACTAATGTTACCTTGAGATCTCGTGTTTCGGTGACAGTAGGATTAGCCAAGTCGTATAGTTTCCAGAGAACATCACTCTCTTCAGCTGAAACTTCCATGAGATCTGCTTCTATTATAAGATTTTCTATCTCCGTTAAAAGCTGGGGAGTAAGCTGGATTGAAGGTATCGAGTCTCCTGCAGACTTAGAAGTTCCATTTAAGGCCGTGTTACTTAGCTCAACAGGTTCAGTTTTGACAATGACTTCTGGTTCTAAAGGTTTTGATTGATCAACTGTTACCGACTGACTGACCGTGGGATGAACCGCGCCTTGTTGCATGCCAGCCAAACACAAGGCTACTTCAAGTTCTGTCGCACTCCCCACTGAAATTTCGGGAGCATGAGATTTCGTAGCGCCGTTTGAATCTTGACTTAAGCATCCGTTTGATTTAGTGGAATGAGATGAAAGTGCTGAGCTAAAGAAAAGTTTCTGGGACGGAGGGTTTTTTGGCCCATATGGGCTACCATCGGGTTCAGCATTCTTCATGGGAGATGTCACCACAGGTGAAGCGTTGTTCCTGATATAATCTGCAGCCTCTTTAACCATTGGTGACTGCATCAACTTGTCACATTCTTCTTGCCATTTCATTGCACGATCCGTCAAACATTGAAGTGCTACACCTTCTATCAAGTGTAGGGGTAAATTATTGAGTCCTTTTAGCAGTTCTAAAATAATTTTGTATTCGGGTCTTCTTGATCTACAACAACAGGGACCCAGATACTTGGTCTCGCGTGAGGCAATCTTGTATGCAATTACGGCCTGGGTGGCGACACCTTCAGCTTCTTCATAAGCTTCATCAAAGGCTATTCGAGGCAATGGTACACATGTCGAATGAAACCATTCGAAACATAATTCACATCTTATCATGAAGCCATCCTTTGGCTTTTGACATACGCAGAAGAGTGCTTCATCAGAGGCTGTATGATCCAACTTCTCCCTGTTTGCTTTTCGTAACGCCTTCATAGCAGTAATTTCCCTTTGAGCGTTCCGCTGTACAAGATGGTGAACTTTAGTATTCTTTCGCAAAATATACAAATTAATGTCTAATAATAAGAAATAATAAAATCTCGGACATACCCAAAATGACTCAACAATAGCTACTTCACTCTTCACGTCGGGTGGAGGTATTCCTAGAACCTGTGCAATGTATGTTATCGTAGGTCCATCAGCGCTTATTCGCTTCTTCCTACCTCTCATAGGAATTTTAGGAACTTCCTTCCGAGGTATAAGTGCCTAAACACGTTAAAAGCAGTTTATAGTAACTATTATTTGTTCATATTACTTTAATTCACCTATGCAACTCAAAAGCTAACCTCAATAAGTTCGATTGTAGAGTTTCTTTTCAAGAAAACCTTCATGCAATTTTCTCTCCATGTAGTGGCCGCCGTAATTTGACTTTTCAATGCAGGCATGAACTCAAATTCAATGGGTAACAGCTCTCCAATATCAACAATAGTAATGAGATCGTCCAAAAATGGAACTTTTTGATCCTGAAAATTTTTCACTTTCTCCAACCAGTTTTTGGCTTTGGTGATTACTTCTCTAAGCTGTGGCAGACTAGGCAGCGCAACTGGTATTTTCTCAGATTTTTCCACAAGTTTTTCGAGTTCTGAGATCTGATGCTTTTCCCTGAAGTAGAAACAGAAACAACAATTTAACATTTTAGACCATCAATGTAAAACTATAAAAATATAATGTTACGAGCAATTACTTAGATGAGATGATTTTAGTTGTTGTATTCTCCCAATCATACGCACGCTGGTACAGCACACAAAGCTCTTCCATTCGCCTCTCGGCAGACTCGTTTCTGATAATATCATTACCCTCTTCAATGATTTTTCGTAGGTAGTCCAAAGTCCACACACTGTCTTCGTCATCGTCACTGTTAGCAAGACGAAGCCACTTCTCTCTCATGTATTTCTATTTAACAAAAAAAATTATGCTAATTCATTGTTTCATTTTTTCAAATGCGATTCAGTAAAGTGGTTACTGTAGAACTCAATCTACAAACTACAACTTACGTTTCTAAGTTGTAAGATTTCTTCAAATTCGACATCTAATATAAAGGATTCTTCTATACAGTTCATCATTTCATCCAAGGACACATTACTACTTGCAAGGTATTTCTCAGCTCTCTCCTGAAGCTCTTTCGCCTTGTGATATAAGCCAGTCACGTAATGTCTCTCTGAGAGCGAAACTCGTAAGTAACTCAACTCTTCGGATATTAGCTTGAGCTCTTTAATGCTGCACTTAAACTTCATATCGGACGCACATCCTTTCCTGCAATAACGTGTACATTTAAGCAATTTTGTTAGTTTACAAAATAAGCAAATGCTATCCCTTTGCGGGAAAACTATGAAAGTTTATAAGTTCATTTTACTAATAAAATTTACCTAGTGCGTACAGCAGGAGTACCAATTAGCGCTTTAGCTATTTTTGATGCCTTTTCAGCTTCTGCTAAAACCTTTTCAGCGCTCTCTTGCAATTCTGTTCGGGGATAGTCCTTTTCATGGGCTTCCTCAATAAGCTCTCGGAGGTCTTCAAGGGCTGAAATAGTTTAAATATAATTCACTTGTTAACAAACAACTTCCTTCAGATACACCCAAACATCAATAGACTACCATAATAATAAACTGTAGACTTACACAGCTTCTGCTGCTTGGACGTCAGACCTTCTGATACTGTCTTCACCCACTTCTCGTACTTCTCAGTTCGACGCTTCAAGCCTTTTATCATTTCGGGTAGCTCATCTAATGTGTAACGATACCTTTTGACAGAATAATAAAGTAGGTGAGTCAAGGCTAACCCAACTAAGTTTAAAGTTCCAATCATTCCAATCATACATTCATTTAATACATATCCTTACTTCATTATGTGCTTCAATGGATCCTTCTTGCACTCCCTACATCCATACTGATCATAATGCTTCAAACAAACTAGTTTGGTGTCTTTTAAGTTCGAACCCTTGGCATGCAAGCAAGCAACTGCCGACAAAAATAATGTTGTTTTACAGACGTTGCATTGTCTTCCGTCATCAGCTAAATGCTCGAATTCTACTCGTTCAGTTATTTTGACACCCCATTCAGATACGATTTTCCTTTGCTCTGTAACATAAGTAATATATAGCATACTTACACATTTTTGAATCTATGCATTCAATTAGTAAACACAGTATTGTTAATCATACCCTTTTCAGACTCAAACATTTTCAGCATATCTTTGTAAGTTGCCAAGGCAATTAGATAATCCAATTTCTCTGGCTCAGCACCCATTGAACAAACAAGTTCATCATGTGAAAACACGCAAAATCGATTAAGTCTGGCATAATGAAGAACACATTCTCGCCCCATATTCACCTGCAATCCATTACAAATATTAGTTAAGTTATGGCACCTGGAGCTCAGATGATAAAAAACTTATCTGACTTTACTATATTTGGACGACTAAGCTTCTCCTCTAAACAGTCCGGACAACGCCATTCCCCTGGAAAGTAATCATGATTACAGTAGGTAAGTATCAGAATTTTGTACAATACAAAATTACAACACGACACATGTGTGTTATGCTAAAGAATTTTTAAAATGGATACGTACCTTTTGGTACTTCGTCTAGAGGCGGTTTCAAGCAGAAAGTGTGATAGCTATCATCACATCCATCGCATAGTAACATTTTGTCTTCAACATCTCCTCCTTTACAGTTCTGGCAGATATAATTGGCCAGCTGGAAGTAAAATAAAGGAGCAACATTTAAAATCGCATTATTTCAATACCTGTACTCAATAAATCTTGGTAAATCGTAAACAACAAATTATTAATTATTTTCATATATTACCGGATCAAATCTGTCATTCTTGACCTTTCCACCACTCATACGCCCCCCCATTCTTCCTTTAGTGTTTCCTGATCTCTTTGGTGCTTCCTAATTGAAAGGATAACAATACAATGGTCATTACAGTATTTCGTTAAAAGCAATTTTCCAAACAAATTTTCGTAATTAACTTGAATTTCACTTACAACTTTCTTTTTGACTTGATGTGATTTCCAAACATCATATGGATACAGTATCTTATCGTAATGTGCCTTCAGTTGACTTCCTACAGTCATTTTGCCATTAGACTGAAGCCCCATTCGGGTCGCAATCATATTCCATTTCTTATCATCACTAAGTTTGCTAGTTTTAACTATAATTAAAAAACACCTCTGTTACTAGATCACTTAAAATTCACGCATTACACGGTCCCCATACAACTAAAACTTACAATCATTAGTGTGAACTAGATGATGCAACGTATACAAATCCAAGGCTTTATGCCCAAACACAGGTATCCGTAACGATGTTCCCTGCAGTTCCCAAAACTTTGAGATCTGATCCAAGAAATTGAGCTTTATTCGTGTGATAGCCTAGAAACAAATACAAAACAGGAAACATTTAAAACTTAAGTTGAATTACTCAAGAGATCTAAACTCACAAACATAAAAAAAAACTTCGAGTTGTGAATTTCCTTACCTCTAACTCATTAATCTTCTGTATACGAGGAACAAATTTAAACTTATCCACATCGACAGCGAAAGGAGGAGCCCAGTACTAAAATTTATCAAATACAAAATAAAAACTCACTTCAACTACACTCATAAACCACACTTTGAAACGTATAAAACTGTACACATAGAACTACACAAGTAAATAAAAATATTCATACCGCTGGTGGCTTAATTTTACAGATACCATAGTTCTCTGCAATAGGTCGAATTTTACTAATGTACGCCAAAGGATCTGCGAATTCTTCCTCAGTTGGGTGAAAAGTTGGTGCTTCTTTAGGTCGCATGAAAGCGAACTCCTCTGCCATTTTTACGACCTCCTCAGAGGTTCCACAGTTCTCTTTGCACGACTCTTATCACTTTCCACCCAATCTCAGGATTCCACCAAACACAAGAAACTAAATAAAAAACAAACAGAATCTAAACGTCATTGCTTAAGGACACAAAATGTGTATAGGAAAAATAATATTATCCCTAAGACCAACTCTGACTTTATGATGAACAGAATGGCGATTACATAATAAAACAAGATCTGCACTCTTTATTTAATTACCAATAACACACTTAAGGTACAACAGTAAGTTATGCTCCATTTTTACGAATACCCATTTAAAATATATTCTGCATGGAACAATTGAGATTGAGAGTAAATTTTCAGAGTGAGATAACTCACAATTCAACTTATACATTTTTTTATTAACCGATGTTTTGTCTGGACGTATTCTGAAAATCTTGCATGTACAAACCTATTAATGTTCCTCATTTCATATTGAATATTTCGACGTGCTCTTGTAGTTTTGGCTTTATTTTACCAAGAGGTAATACAACGTGTGAAGCTAAAAAAGTGCATTTCAGTATTTACTTCGCATTGTATGGCAACGGTCTATAAGAATTGTATTAACTCCGGTAAAACTATATGAAAATTGACGATTTTTTCCTTAAGTATCTAAATAAGCCGTTTTAGGTAAATCGGTTTAGAAATTCAAGAAGTAGACGTATAAAGTTTGGTTGTGACAAAACCAACCGATTTGCTCTTCGATACGTTCAGTTTCACTGTTAAACAATTATATCCCCAATGTTACTGTTAATTCGTTTCTTCATTCTTTTAATCAAATAATTTTCTAATTTTGAAACGATCGCCTATTTAAATCTTCTTAATGCTTTTGTTGACAAGTGTTTAATTTAAATGGACATGATAAGTCTAACTTAGTGTACATCGTTAAACGCTGTCAGCTTCACAAAAATATGTACCATTTTATATTCTTGGACAAATAAACTCGGGTTTTAATCCTATAACCCGATGCTCCCACAATATAAAATGATTTTCTTCATTTTTCTACAAACTCAAGCTGTAGACCCTGGCACGGTAAAACGGAATCACAGAATCACGAAAACGTGCAACTATATCCGTCTCCAGCAAATCCCTTCATTACCAAAAACCCATGTAGGTATACTTCGTAAACACAATATCATTATAATTACTACGAGTAATTTAATATTACTTTTGTATCTTAAATTGGCAACACCACATAAAATATATTAGGATTAAAATTACAATGAAAAACTACCTTTTCCCTAGAAGAGAGACGATTAATTTATACATATGTACATCACAGAGGCATGCTTACGTGACTAACGAAGACTAAAGGCCACTTACGTAGATCCTCAATATCCTCATTCCCATACTATAAAATAGATAATACTACATTACTATACATATTGCACTATCCATAATAAACTATGACTTAAACCTATTTTCCTATAAACGATGCTCTTTTCTGCGTAAAATCTATACTAAAATCAAGTTTCTCTGTATCAAAGTGTTAAGGTATGAAATCTCTGTGCCTCTCGTATGTGCGTGTGGGTTCTTCAATATAATATCAAACAAAATGTACATACTACTCTTGTTCCTTTCTGTAAAACGATATCTACAATACAGAATATGCATTAAGGTTTCTTTAAACATCATTTTATCCTTTAAAGATTTTCTACAAAAAGGATAAACTAGCGTATCCTTGACTTGTACAATGTACAGTAAACAATACTTTATGCTCCATCTAGTTATGCTCTTAAACGACCATACTATTAAGAATATAATATGTATGGATAATAATAAAAAATGAACTTTTTTACAGTAATGCTTATGTACGGATACTTACTAGTGACGTGCGTGAGCTACAGGCTACATACAATACAATGAAGACTGTGTATATCGGGTTACCTTTTTTATCCTTTGCAATAATATGTATGCAATGACATTAGGTACATGTACAAAATTCATCATTGTGCATCTCTGCACCAAACTATCCCGGTAATGTATCTGTACAAAATCTGAAAGCTTTACTTTATACTTACTCTACTACTGTTATTTATCACTTTTGAGAGAGTATAAAGCAACGATTATCCCTTATTTCACAATCGGACAAGTTTGCATTCATGTACTTTGTAAATGCCTGAAATGATTGTTTCTTGTTATATCATATTGAATGATGAGCTGATGGGCAAGAGTACCGTACAGAGAAAATGCAGAGGTGCACAAAGACATATTCGGGATTTATACACTGGCAAAATCTATCCTTATCCTAAATAATTCGATTCGAATCAAATAGTTTTTTCCAAATGCAATGCATAATGCATACTTCTTTTTTCTAACTTTTCCGTATATCAAACAGTTTAGGAATTTTTAGTTTTCCGATAGTTTTTAAGTTACATTTTTACTTCATTTTCGTACTCTTTCACTGTGCTCACACTAACGGTACGGTTAGCGAAACAAGGGTGCTTGCACATCTCTGGAAATCACTTGACTAACATTTGCATCTTCTTCACTGTTCATTTACTAACCATTAAACCTTATCACGTTCCTATATGTCCTTTCTATCCCATCCCATTCCAGCTCTAAACTAATAGGTTCAGACAATACAATAACATTTAACTACGTTTACTACTGTTGATGAGTAATACGATAGTTAGACTTTATTTGCCAGAAAGTCTGGCATATGAGATTGTCTATTTGATCCGCCGCCGGCC
>JAHZNG010004698.1:0-27790 GCA_027744375.1 Orchesellides sinensis
GCTAAAGTGCATGCATTGATATTGTTATACATACATATATTATATTAAAAAACTTGTATACGCGTAATATGTTGGTTAGAGGCATCCTATATCATGCATCGGCTGGAATGAAAAGAGCAGCGCCCTAAAAAACTGCTCTTCTCACGACGACCGAGAGCATCGAGGAGGAACGACGACGTCAGCTCAGTCAGCAAAAAATGAGTTTACTCCACGTGGAGGACCAGAACATGGGCCACACGGCCACAAGAGAGGAGCTTTACTACTATACACTATATAGCATTCCTATTTTACCATAAACAAGTTTTATATATATAAGTCTATATCAGACTTGTTTTGCTCGACGGATTTATAGTAAACTCGTGTAGAAGTATATACATAACAGGTTATAAAACTTGGTAACATATTGCTCCATATATGAGGAATATATGCTTATAGTAGAATAAATAATATGCTTTTTTACTATATGCATTTACGTACACATAAGATATTTTGGTTTTGATGTAAACATTTATCTTTTGGTTTGGGATAGGGATGATGAGTTTAAGAAGTCAAAAGCCAACTTGACTCACTCAATGAACAAGTTCTTTCATCATCATCAGATCATGATTAAACAAAAACACAATGCTAAAAGATCTTTTATAACTTTTTTAGATTTTCTAGTTATAATGCCAGGAATCAATATAAACATTCAAAAATATTTTGTAAATGAATGATCAATTAAAATGTATATTGGTTTTATCTGGATTTATAACATTGGCATTGTATTAACTAGTATTAAAATTGACATTACATCAGAACTCGACCCGACCTACCTGTGTTTGTGTCAGTCTGAAAAATATTTGGAAGGCTATATTTAAAAAATTGTGGTTGATCATGTTTTGATGACGTTCAAATATGAAGATGATGTCAAAATGGATGATGTGACCTCGATCAGTTTCATGTCGAATGCATTTTTACGAGGAATTAGTTTGACCAAGGTCTTAAGTGTTCACGTTACAAACATCTTTATCAATCATCATTTCTTCTTGTACTTGGAACACAAAGAGAACCATAGAAGGATATGGTGGGGATGACATGACGCTTTTTTAGATGTTTTTAATACTGGAAGAGTTGGATAAAACTCCATCCTAAAATGTTACTCCTGTAAAAATTTCCACTCGATCCCATTGTTTTATTCCAAGACTAACTGATAAGACAAACACTTATGAAGCTATATAATAAATGTGCGTAGGTACATACATACATATATATGACAAGATCAAGTGCCAAGTTAACAAAACAATAAAAAAGAGATAATAATTATTTTCATGACTAAAGGCAAGTTGCATTATCGTAGGTCTTGTGCAGTAATGCTGGCTGTAGCTGAATTTAGAAAAACATTTTCCCTATGACATTGTAAATCATGTTAAAATCTTCTCTGTACGCTTGTTTCAAGGCTAATAAAAATTTTCGTAGTAGTTTTCTGACTGAATGCATTTTTACGAAAAGCCAGACATGCAGATTTTTTTACACCGTCTCATTCACAAATGCTTCACATCTTGTATAATTAATTACAAGGAAAATTCCAATGGAAAATTGTAAAACTTTATGCAATCAATGCTATTTCCATTCAGCAGTTTGCTGCGTATTTGGAAAATAAATTATTAAAAAGTCCAGTCTTCCTGGATAACACAAATATATGGAGGAAAGTACGCTGTTACTAAATGCCTTTGTCTGATGCAACATTCAATTAAACCTCAGTGAACTCTGGCTATTTTCTTCTTGTCAATGCTGAGTTTTGTCATTGTTGGCAAAAGATTTAAAACAATTTAGAAAATTAAAATGTAACTGGTTGCATCTAAATAAGAAAAAAATTAAAAAGAACAAGGTTATATATCGTCATTAATGATGATGCTATTATGCGAAAAAAATACATTATCATAAACAAAACAATTTAAATAGGCATGTTATATAGTAGTAGAGCAACATTGTAGCAATGCATCAGAGAATGACTTTCATCATATAAAGAAGGAAGGCCATCATGGGTATAGCTGCACAAAATGAAACTTGCTATACAGTTATGATGGGATATAATATATGTAAGTATATAAATATATATATACATATATCATTTTTTGGGTAGGGATGATACAATGTTTTGGATTGTTGTGCGTTTTATATTGACCTTCACTTTGATCCCTGACACTTGAATCCGCAAAAAATAAAAACACATTTGTATGTTTCTGTGTAATACATAGGCAATTATATAAACAAAACTCCATTTCTTTTGGAATCTTTAAAAACGGGTTTTCCTATTTTCAACTATACTATTATATCTCTCATATTTAAAGTTGCCTAGTATGTATATATATGGTTCATCGTATTTAAATATATTTTTCTTGATTCCGTGTAATCAAAAACAAATTTCTGTGAACCCCCACCCCCTCCGTGTTTTTGACTCCTCTCGAGCCGGCTACACGTGTGCACTCCCATCTCCACGTAATCCTACCACACAACACCATAAATAACTGTGTAACTAGAAATATCTTGTTTATATTCTTGGGACCTATGTACACTGTATTAAAATGTTTTATTTTTCATTGAAAACAATTGTTTGCATTTTTGCCTGATTCGGGTGTATTACGATATGATATACACCATGTGAACTTTATGTTCATTTTAACTTTGATGAACTGGTTTTAGTGTATAGAAGTAAATGACATATCATAGAAACCGCGATAACAATGTTAGCATTGAGAACGTTTTTTCAATCCAGGCTTTTCCTCATCAAAACCCAACTATCACCTCAACCAATATAATATGTGTGAGTCGTAGACCTTGACTCATACAATAACTCTGAGAATTTCAGTAAGCCCTTTCCATCATACGAGCTATAGTCATTGGGTTTAGTTTTCGCATCATTTCATGTATTACCCATTTCAAAAAGGAATCATTTATACCGACTGTTACAAATGCAGTCTTGTGTAACTGACGCGATGAAGAGAGAAAAAGAGAAATATGACTGTCTGCATACCAGGGTTACAGCAAACCATCAAAAATTACTGCAAATTTTTGCGAAAAGAGCAACCTTGCTACTTTTAACTTTTACACTATGAAAGTATTTTACAGTTAATGACACGGGCTGTTGCGTGAAACAAATTTGAGTGCACATTTTTTGCAGTAACAGAATTTTAATGCACGTTACATTTTCCTATAGGCATGATACACGTAGCATTCAAACTTGTTATTGCCCAATCAACAAGACAAAAGTGCTGCTTTAATATGTGCATTGTGCAATTTGACTTGTACTAATTTACAATTAATGGTAGTCTCCTCATAGGAGGATACAGCATATGCATAGCCAGTTACAAACGAAATAAATAGTTTGGTAATTTTATTTATATCTTTGTGGCAAGACAATAATTACCCAACTACAACACAGACATGCTATACCTACATACATAAATACGGCAAAGTCTATACCGAGAACAAATTTACACGTGCCATGTTTATGATTTTTATTGGTTGCAGTTAGGATAAAATAGGATAGCCTCTAGCAGTCGTTTTAGCAGTTAACTAGTAAAGCTAATTTTGTGACTCTTGTTCGATTTTGATTGACAAAATGTCATCGTCATTCTCTAAATCAATCACGACTCTAATCGTGGTACAAAGATACAGATCACCAACATTTTAGAGATGGGATTGGATAGGTTATTAAAAGGACAAATATTTAGTCCGTGATACGTGACTGAAAAACAACCATATAGCTTCTGTTCCATCTTACATAAACCTTCTTTCTTTCTTATCATGCATTTCTTTCATAGCGTCTTTTATGATATACGATGGGAAACTATAAAGTTTTGATTGTTTAGTATAGGTATAGCTAGCATGCTAAATTGTAGGTCATGTCGAGGTAACTTAACCGTAAGAAACAAATAAGTATACCTAACTACAAAAAAAGTGAATACGATCTCGTGTAATATGCAAATAAAAAATATAGTTGGAGGAAATGACCGATATGAATCAGGCTACTTCAGCAAGTGAAAGGAGCCACTGCACTGCTATTTTATTTTGTACAAGGTCAAGAGGCCCAAGAAAACTTTAAGATGTTATCGCGACCCCCATTTAATACGCTAAAAATAAAGTCGCAAATAACCACAGCAGCGCTACATTGTTTTGGTGTGCCAAACGGGGGCATTGAATTTTTGCATTGCTATACTTTTGCCGTCCATCATCCATCACATAAATTGTTGAGCTAGGGGAAGAGAAATGTTGTTTGCGCAGCTGAAAACAGATTTTTTGTGCTCTGCACTTGATGGTCGGTGTGAGGAAAACACCATTTCATCGTGTCCTCATTCATCATTCTTTATGAATGCATGTTTTTGAAATATGTGGTCAATATACTTGGATGCAGTATGTTGTTTTCGTCAGTTTTCCCTTGGAGTTAACCGTACATAATGCGTAAATGTGGTACACCGTTATCGGCTATAAAATGGATGGAAACCTGCGATGTTTTTAAAAGGTACTGTGTAGCCTGAATTTAGACTTTAGACTTTAGACAGTGCGCAAACATTATTTCTGCAAAAAAAGAAATTTATATTTGAATAGTGATTAGGGAAGGAGGGGTACATGTACTTTAGTGGAGTTTTACGAGTAAACAAAACAATTATGACGGTTTATAAATGGAGGAAGCATAAAGGAAGAGATTTTTTTGCCTCGAATCAGTCACACATATGTATAAACCTAGGCTATAGTAGGCTTGGAAAAGACATTTCCGAGTGGAGGAGGAAGGTGTAGAAAAATATGACGATTATTTAGGATTATGATGATGGTACATTATAAGTACGCATAGATGATGAGAGTCAATGTACGTCTCCTTGTTTTTGTTCTTTAAATGATAAAATATGATGTTTTGAACAGCGATGTGGCATTGGTGCAATATGAGGACATGCTTTTTAAAAAACATCCAAATTAATGTTTATTCATTCGGCTCAGTGCAAATATTATGAAGTAAAATGTCCTTCATTTGTACTTTTCTGCATTTTGCTAAACTGTGCAGTTGCATTGACGTATGCAGGCATGGTATTTACAAGAGGAAATTTCATGCAAAAAAATAGATCATTGCCATTTGCATTTTTTACGGATTTCATTCCTTGAAAAAAATTTTTAAACGGAACAATGAGATTTTGCATGACTGTACTTATGTTAAACAGACTTGGGCGCAATAAAATGTTTAGAATTATGAAAACCAGTTTTTTTGAATACTGCAATAAATACATATGCTTCTGGAACTATCATGCGAACCATATGACCCTGACGTTCATGATAACCTTGCGTATAATAGAATTCTACGTACAATTTATAGCCATGATTTAAGATAAAATGGTTTGTAGAGTTTTAATAGAATGACTATGATTGCGGAAACTGGAATATCTAGTTTGATAAAAAGTTGAATACGATAACTTGTCCAACATGAAGCCCCACTGGATAGAAACTAGTGATAAACGAAAAACTGCTATTTTCTCTAGGACTTATCCAACAAACACGAGCATTTGTATAACAATTTAGAGAAATCAGTTATTACGGATTTCTAATCAGGACTGATGCCGCTCCCACCACAATACACATATATACCTGCGTAATATCCGTTTCTATTCTCCAGACTGCTACAGAATGTTAATTTCACACCAAATAGGATCAGCCATTTGTTCTATTGCTAAAAGCACATTATGTGAATCATATGTATGTAATGCAAAAAAGAACAGGTAGCCAATTACACAGTCTCATAGTACATACGTATGCATAGTAATAGTAATGATGATGGATGATGGAGGTGGAGGTCATCCAATTACCCCTAAATGTCCTTCCACTCTCGCATGGGTGAAGGACAAACGTTTGAGAACTGACTCAGAAGAAATCCCTCTGCATTACATTAATTAATATTTTTTACAACGCATCATCCTTGTTCTAATGTGCCTCGATAATATATGTTGCATCCACACCATATTACATAATTAACTGTAAGCTTTTCCATACATAACTATTTAAAAAATGAGCGTTGTAAGTTGTAGGCTGACATTAGCATTACATCACTCAGTGAGCAAAAGCAGACACATAAAAAATCTTTTACATACTATGTATTTGCACAATAAGAAGAGTTAAGAAGATAGACAGAAAATAAGGACAGAGCACACAACAACTTGATTACATTTACATCACAATACTTACTAGTCTATAAAAAAGAAATAGACCTAGGCCAACATCTTTCATAGTATTACAATACTTCTTTAAATTAAAAGTGAACATGTGTAGCAGTATTTCATTCGTCTTAACTTCTCTACATAAAAAACGAAATAAAACTCTAAACTTAAATTTAGCATGTCTCTTTACCTCCTTACCCAACCGATTCTTTTCTAACTAACTTACTTATTTCCAATACAGCCAAAAGTAAAAAACCAGTAAATATTATCATCACTTCGAATTTTAGAATACTGCTGCACATCAGCCGAATATTTTTTGCACTACACAGGACGTGTGTCTTGACCTCCGTTAACTTTGCATAGGTTGAGCATTGCATGCAACAAGAGTTGTTCTTCTCTGTTGCTAAGTCATGCCTAAAAAACTTTGCAAGGTTTCAGCAGGAGGATGTTTCATCTCACATACATAAGTACGCGAATAATGGGTTAGTGCAAAACTGCCTAATACATGGTTAGGATAAGCGATAATATGAATGTACATAGTCGGGAGCTCATAAATTGTTCTTATCTACAAAAAGTGTTTTGTAGAATTTAGAGTTAAGATCACATATCTGTTTTTCAATATACTTTGTACTCTTTCAACCCTACCCCGACAACATTTATACACGGCGAGGAACAAATTATAAAGAATTTGCTAGTTTTCATAGGATACCTTAGCATGGGCTTAGTACAGCTTGGATATAACGAATGAGCTGTTTATATGTACAAAAAGGTTATGTTGATGTAAGAGTTAAGAGTATTATTCTCGATAAAGCATGAGTAAGATAGGTGAGATGAGAAGGAGCAAAAACGGAGCTCTATTGTATTATTTTGCGTACTTTCCTCGTTCGTAGTAACCTCATGCGGTGCAGTGCAGATGTTGGATACAAGTCATTCATATAAATATAGATATAAAGTAATATTATGCTGAGGTACGAGAGAACGAGACCTATCCCAACTGTTTGTTACTTGGTCATTCCATTTTCCTCTGGGTTTCTGAGTATGAGCAAGACAAGACCGTTCTCTGTTTGATGCCTGCCTGCTGCTTTAGCAGACATTTACCCTTGTGCCATTTTAACTCTTTTGCAATATACGATATATTTTAGTACCTATGTATGTATTATATAAGTATTCACGAATTTATATTGCTTGCGTGCCTCGCAATAAAATGCCTATCTTTCAACCTAACCTCAGCAACTCTGTGCATGTTGTGTCTGGTCTTGTCGGATATTGGGTCCTGTCTCATATTTTGACTTTGGTTCATATCATGTACATACTTTCATATATGTTTCATATCCAAAATCCGATTTAGATATTTGCTTGTCATTATATGATATTCCCTATATAGTGCATACTTATGTATATGCACTAAATCGATTTCGCTACAACCAAAATGGCACTGTGCTGATATAAATGAAATTTTGCCTGGCTCATATTCAGTGTGGTAAATTAGTACTCTTGTTAAATGGCCAAAGTAGACAGGGCCCAAGTTAGCATATTCAAGTATGTAGTAACCAGGCAAAATAACCAGTGTGCACTGGATTCTTGGCGCAACATTTTATGTTTCGTACCATTTTAGTCGCTATTACTTTGACGTGCTCAAGAGCATATTATTAACGCAAGAAGTATAGATATGCATTCATAAATATGTATAATGAAACATTATTAAATTTTTTGAAGAAAACGATTTATGTTCTTCTGATAATTTCACAATCTCTTACAAACTTCGTCTCACGTGAAATCATGAAGTATCTTTGCAACTTTGCAATCCTCTTCAAAAATCATTTCATGTCTTCATTTATTATTTCCCTAATTATGTAGTCGCAACAAGAAACTCGGGATAAACTAATTTTGCATGGACGTAATAACCTCAGTAAAAATTACATTTTTTCTTTTGGTCCAAATCGTAAAAACCCTAACTAAAATACCTTTCTAGTCGATACCACAAATACCCAATGTGAACTTTTCTCATGATCTTGATGCAAAAATGTGCTATTAAAAATGAAGTAAATGCCCGTACCCTGCATAAACTCTGCATAGATGAGTACCAGACAGAATACCTTGCTAATCATGATTATCCAATACCATATCTACCTTATAACGTTCCCCCTGAACTATTGTGAAGTATTCATGAGGTGACGAATGAGTTGTCTACTACACGCAAGTGTGAGTGTGTATCTTTTGTACCTACTCTATAATATGTACCTTTATTAGGGTTGTAACAACAATGGCAGAAAAAAGACTATCACTTCTTTATCCCTATGTACAGCATGAAAAACGGCACCAAAATGGGGGATTTTAGACTACATATACATAGGTATGTGAAGCAGGTATAATGGTGAAGCTTATGCCGTTCTATCATTATAAGAAAAAAATCGTCATGCTTTAGCAAGCGAGAAGGAATACACTTTATTGCAAATACGGTGAGATCTTAGAGCATTGCATTATCACTTCTTGTCTGTCTCTTCTGTATAGCACGTATCTTACTTTGAAGCACTTGTCTGTAGCCGTTTTTTTTTCATAGCCCATCTTGACGGCTTGATATTCATTGAATAATAAATGTAGGAATGTATGCAAATTATGCAATCGCCCTTGACTGGCAAAATCAATGTAGAACTACATATAGGCTTAATGTATTTAGTTGAATACGTGATGTAGCATACCGTGATACTGCTAAATGACGTCAGTGCAGCAAAGCATATATTTTAAGGACAAAAAGTTGGCTGTGTTAAAATCAGCACTGAGCAATAGCTTTTACAAAAATTGGAACGTCTCTTGTCAGTCGTTTGGCCATGCAATAATAATCATAGTGATAAATTGGACTGTGTGTATATGATTTTAGTTAAAATTGCAATCCTTATAAAGGAAAATTGTTTGGTGTGCAATCCATGTAGTGTAGTAGCGTAGTTTTATTGTGGCAAAGAGTTAATGGAATAACCAAAAAAATGGCATGTGGTACACGCTTCTTGCACATTTAACGTAGTACCTAACCTACATAACTTACGTACGTAAATAGCTCAACAGTAATGTACAAAACGAGTGGCACGTTAAAAGTTTATTCGTATAAACTTAAAACATATTAAAAATTTCCCCAGTCCCAATAGTGCCAGCGTAATGGATGAAAAGCCGAAGCAACATTATTTTAATAATAATCGTTTTACGTATGTAAAACCGCATGTAAGCTTGTGACGTCAATTGGAGTCGAAGAGTTCGTTTACAGTAGACTACAGATTCTAATCTGCACCTGTACAGAAATGCATAAAAAGATAAATTAAGGTACACAAGCTAAACTGCATAGTCTAAAATGAACCGTGAATGCATGCAAGCCTAACATTAAAAAGATTGCAAGTGGCAAATCAAGGTAGATGTATCTTTGAGCTATGTAGAGAAGCATCAAGCATCGTTAACATTACTTTTGTCTCGTCTATTGCAAATTCAGTTATTTTTACAAAGCCGTGAACGGTACGTGTACCCTTAGGGAAAAAATTGTAATTAGTTTGAGTCAGATGATGCATATTTGACTCATTTGTCATACATTGTATGAATAAAAAATATTTGGGTCACCCACATATTACTGTGATCAACGAGTTGATTCACCCATTCTTTTGCGTCACTTGAAACATAGATACAAAGCAAAGTACCTTAACCTTAAAAATAAAAGTTCATCATGGAATTCTCCTAGATTTCATGTCGAGTTATTTGTTCGATGTTCTATTTTTCAATCAAGTTTTTAATAGGCTCACAGAATTTAGATTAATTAAACATTACGAAGATTTTAAGTTATTCTCAAGATGTCGAAGCTATATTTTCCTGGAAAATATTTTGACAATATAAGTCAAAACCTTTTTTCCATGAATTTCTTTCATTTCAAAAATGAATTTGCATTTGCAATGATGTATTTCC
Organism: Orchesellides sinensis; assembly: GCA_027744375.1. Classification (NCBI taxonomy): domain Eukaryota; kingdom Metazoa; phylum Arthropoda; class Collembola; order Entomobryomorpha; family Orchesellidae; genus Orchesellides; species Orchesellides sinensis. The sequence goes on from JAHZNG010004698.1 coordinate 10,119, forward strand.
TGCTTGGTTATCTAACCCTTTTTAAACCAAAAATGCCAATGTAATGAGTTGTTTTCTGTTTCTGATAATAATCCAACTCATAAGTACATTAGAAATACAATTTTGGGCCGTACATGAGTAAACTCATGCATATCCACTTCCACTTCCAGGAAATTAGTATCAGGGAGGATGTAAGTTATGTATGTATGCATTCTTTCGTTATTTTTTTCAAAGCGCATTGCAAAAATGTCCAAAACAAGTCAGAGTCAAGTTTAAACAGTCAACTACCTTAAATTTTAACTCTTTAAAAAGTGTCCATTCGCAATGCTGGAAATTGACAGTTGGGAATGGATACATATATACGTAGGTAGTTTATACAGAGTGTGACTTTAGGTAGGGGAGATAAGAACATAAAATTAAGTGTAATATTTGATTAAATGATTATATGGGGTTACGTTGTGGTGATGCAAAAATAGAAGGGGAAGGTTAGGGTGTAGGGTACTCACATTCGCTCAGGTTTCTTGGAAAACCTTTTTCTACACAACGCATAATATATAAAACTCAAATATGAATTTTTTAAGTTGGCATCATTGTTATTTTTTTCTGGGTTGAGCACATCCGTTCCAATGAAAAATATGATACGTTGGTTGTACGTACATGATATGGACATTTGTTAACGCAGTAGCCTTTAATATATAATGAATGTAATGGGTATGTTTTTGGATGGAGGATACGCACAAAACAATATGGCATAAGGTATCAGATGATGAAATTAACTGAATGTGTATCATTATTGTAAAAAATAGGTAGAAAAGTCAAACGCCTCATGCATGAGTAATAGACATCGTAGGCGTACATTTGCACAATATGATTTGTGTATATCAGTATTGTACACAAGATCTAATACTAATATCCTAGGTCGGGAAGAAAACCCATTTGCAACTATCCTCGTAAAAAAACAACGCAGTATATGGATTCATACATATTATATTCGTTATCAACATTCGTAGGGAAACAACCTTTTTAGCAATGCATCTTTTTTATGTGGTGAAGGGAGAACAAAATAATATTTTTGCATGAGCGTTTTTTGGGCCCAGTTACATTTCTGCTCTTGTCCATGATGGAAGGGAGGAAGGGGAATAAGGGTGGATACGCAAATAATTTTAGCTAGTGTAGGAAACAGCTTGAAATACAATGGAGGTTGTTTATCTTTGATTAACGTTAATTTTTTATGCATGGTAAACATGGGAAATTGAATAAGATAACTTTACGTGAAGGAAACGGAAACAAGGTTTTGTTTGATGGGCGCTCTACGTTATATATCAAGTGGCATTGTACGTTATGGCTGTGATATGTGTTCCAAGTTCCAAAGCGAGTGCAATGAAAACTAACATTTTTTTATTTGTATTTTGAAATTTGACAGACTACACAAGTCAAGAAGACGTAGAAAAATCATACATACGAACAAGTCATGTCAAGTGTATTTCAACTGATGAACCAACAGTTTCCAGGAATGTTTAAATCGCCACCTGGAGAAGCAAACGGGAGTCTGGGAGCCCGACTCAGTGGTGCTGGTGGACAAAAGGTGGTGTGCACTCCAGAAGTGAGCTTATACCAGTACACGTCTCCAGAAATGGCTGCAGCCGCGGCAGCAGCAGCAGCTAACAGTAATCCTCTGACAAGGATTCCAGAGGAGAAAGTGGGACTTGTGGAACCCAACACTGGGAATATCCCAGGAGTTATCAGTGGACAATTGGCTAACGGTGGAGGATTCCAGTGTGGAGTCTGTGGGAAGACGTTCCAGCAAAAGAACACCTTTCAAAATCATTTACGATCTCATCGGGAAGGGGATGACCCTTATCAGTGTGACATTTGCGGCAAGACTTTTGCAGGTGAGCAAAAACATTTATATTTACTCTTATACATTTTGAGCATACTTAAATAAATATTCTGTCATCTGCTGCATTTCCTTTAGAATACATAATTCCAAGTAATCTGTCCCCTCTAGCGCTTTTTAAAGAAAATATGTAGGTGGTAATTAACTGTATAAGAATAACAATGCGCAATAACAAAAAAGGTTATTTTCACAACAGTTGCAACCATTTGTCGTACATGTTTCAATTCAATGAGTTTTTTCGGCATGCATTTAAATTAGGTACTATAGTATAATATTCATGGCTTAACTTGTAGTACAAAGGGTTGCGGCTAATAGCTTTGTAATGTATGTATACAAAATACAAGCAACCAGTGGAAAACTACCAAGTGAGAAGTCCAGTCCAGATTTTACTGCATTTTTGTTCACTCTCTGCTCAACATTTTTTAGCTAGTCCCACTGATCTTTCGTGACTATAGGTCTTTTTGCAAAACATAAAGCATTTACGTTGGCATACATAATTTACTAAAAGAGAACTGTAGACGAAGATTTAATGCCGTGAAGCATGTATGCATGTATCTAGTTTGCAACACGCATCACTACCTTCTTCTTTTTAATTCTCATCTTTCATCATTAGTTAGCCTTCAGCATCATTTTAGTTTCATTCTGCTTCACCCACTCAATCAGTAAATATTCCTCTACCCATTATTCTCACCGTTAGTAGACATCTCTTCTGCAACAAAGCAAAAGTCTAAGGGATCGCATACACGCACGATTATATACATGCATTATCATTCTGTGATAAGCTAAAAGTTGAGACATATTTGTAAATGGTACCTGGTACTAGGTGCGCATTGCGTTTTAATTAATAGTTCAGCCTTTGTTTTGTAGCAGGTTATCACGCTTGGCTGTGATCAGTAGTGCACAACAATAAGTGTATAGTATTATGTGGAATGTGGAAAATAAGCATGGGAATTCATTGTGATCAACTTCAGTGCTGTTGTGGTGAGTGGTTCAATGAGCAACAGCCAGAATTACTATCCAGTCTTACTCTTTATTGCCCTCAGCAAAAAAGTAAAAAACTGGATTGTTGATTTCTTTATTATATTGTAGCCTAAGTAGATTGAAGATATTATCATTTTACTGAAAAGAATTATGTAGGAAAAATATCTGACCTTCAATAAATATGTTATGCAACTCCTTATCGCATTTTGCACTTTTACATACATTATAAATTTTCCAATCAGCTCATTCATAAAAATATATGTTGAAATGTTATTGAAAATTTAAAAAAAGGGCTGTATCTATATTGCTTTTAATTTTTTTACGTTTTTCTGAATAATATGCAAAATGGGATGTGGTACTTAGTGATATGAAGACGGGAAATTTGTTCGCATATGTATAATTTTTTGTCGTTGTGCTTTTTTTGATAATTAGGTGGCACATTATGGCGAGAAAGTGTACAAATGCACCCTATGCAACGGCACATTCAACTCGAAGAAGGCACTCGAAACGCACATCAAGACTCATTCCGATGATCACGTTCCAATCGGTCCTGGATCTCCACAAAATGTGACTGAGCCTAGAGTGATGTCTCCCGCATCCATCTCCCAACAAGCCACGCCGCAGTCACAGAACTCGGACAAGGAGAATCGGGAGTGTTCTGACTCTGAGCTGTCCTCACAAAACTCACCCTCTTCCTCAAGTGATGGGCCAAAAACACCTCCAAGTCCTCCAATAATGTACTCATCCTCCTCTTCCACCTCAGCATCTGCTAACGGAATTGGGGATTCCCGGTATTCTCATCTTACCACGCCATACCCAACCTCCGCAACATCATCAGGAGGATTTAACAATAGAATGCCTGGTAACAACAGTAGTAATGCTAACCAATCACCTTTCACCGACTCCTCATCATCCAGCACTTCAAACAACAACAGTAATAATAATAATAGGAGTAGTAATAATTCTAGTAATAATAACTCTAGCAATAGTACATCTACACAAGATAAGACTTACTCATCGTTGCCAATTCCCTGTCCTATGCTTCCTCCTGGAGTCCAAATCCAACAGGCTCCACACAGTCGAACCACCTATGTTTACGTTACCTCCAAGCTCCCACCCCACCCCGCTCTGAATCATAATGCCAACAACAATTCCTCCTCATCTTGCTTATCTGATTCTCCCCCACCTGTGTCTCCACCTCTTAACGGTGTGAGACAATCCCTCCTTAGCCCACCTCATGGCAACAACGGTTTCATTGGGCTTGCAAACAACAACAGTAGTAATGCCAACAAAGTGTATGCAAAGGGTGGTAACAGTAAGAATGTCAATATTGAGCAGTTGACTGCTGCCAACAACAACAATGGGCGTGATAAAATGCTCATGTATAGCAGCACAGCAGTAGCTGAAAAAGTACTCGCATTTACAAAACAGTTTGGTTACGGCTTGGGTCCAGGTGAGCAGCACCACCTTGCCCAGCAAAATGCACAAAATACAAAGAGATTCGTAGAGACAAGGCATAGTAATCGTGACTCCTCCTCAGGTGGTATCTCAGTACACCCCGTCATGGTTCCAGAAAACCTGTCATTTAATAACAGTAGTGGTAGTAATGGTAGCAAAGCTTATCCTGATGAGCATGGTAGTAGTTCCTCCATGTATCATCAGAACAGACTGAGACATCATCACCAACAACACAGAGATAGATCATCCAGTCCAGAAATTATAAATCATGACCAGATGAGTAATAGCAGACATTCAGGCTATACTCCAAGTGGAGTTCTTGAGCTAGCTTTAACAAAAGGGTCAAAGGCAGTTGCTGCTGCAGCTGCGGCAGCAGCATCAATTCCTGCAAAGATTTCCGTCATACCTGTCAGCATGTCAAATAATGGCCCCGGCTCCAATGGAATTTTTAACGGTTATCATAATCATCATCAAATTAGTAGGCTTTCACCACGAAGTAATAGTCCATCTAGCCCAATAGACTTTCACAGTCTTCAGCTTCAACAGCATCATCATCAAAAGCAACAGAATAACAATAATAACTCCATATTTGCCTCGTCAGGAATTAGCAGAGGGCCAGGCTCAGTCTCTCCAGTAAGTAGGGCTAGCTTACACAGTCCGTCACCCAATACCACTCCGAGATCTACACCAAGTCTTCAGGAAGACTATTCTGATCCTGAGATGATGATGACCAGTAATAACAACAGCAAGTGTAATGGAGAGCTAAGTAGTGATGAGAATAGTAGCAACAGCAGTAGTTCCGGTGGTACAAAGCGAGCCCGATCTCCAAATAGTAATTCCAGTGGTGGGGCTCACCCTAGAAAAAGATCTAGTTTGATTTTGGAAAAGTACGCGATGGAAACCCATCCTGCGTCACCTTCTACCCCACCAAATAGTGAATCCATCCTGTCACAGAGACTCAGACTATCGTCTGTTATTCAGTATGCCGAGAAGTGCTCATAAACAGAGAATCGAAAGCAGACTTCAGTGCAAATAAATGTTATGTATGCATGTATTACATATTTAAGAGGATTACGGGACAAGTTTTATTATAAAATTTACATAAATTTTTTCTCTCTCGTAAATCAACATGTATGCATAGCTTTTCTCTCATGTTTCCATTTACAAAAAACAGATTCTATATTTTTTAAAGATAATTATAAAAGCAAAGAAAGAATTTTAAATTGCTTCTTTACAAACAAAAATACGTAAGAAACGAATATTTTATTAGAGGTACACATAAATACATTTAAACGTCAGTTATTCTAGCCGTGGTCTATCTTGGAATGCCTTGTTCTTGATTACATAGAGATGGATTTAAAAAGCTGAGACAGAAAGTTGTAGAAAGGATTTTACATTACTATTACTACATTGGAAAGTACCTAAAACAAAAGCTGATAAAATAGCTTTTATGTAAACTTTATTGTACTTGTGAAAAAATTCAAAAGCAGTACTCTGCATTTTGCTGCCTCTTAATTATAGAAATTCTTAGTCAAACGAAAGTTTTTTTTATTAGTTGATTCTAAATCTGATTCTTCTTGATGAAAACTGGTATACCTGCTAAATAAAAGAAAGCAACAGAAATAACCGTACAGACATACTTTAATGAAATAGGCTCTATTTTTTCGAAACGGAAAACCAAAACAGGAAAAAGTTAATATTTTGCTAGAAAAATCGGATGAACAAATAGTTTTTATTCTGAATGTCTATATCTAAATATATATATATTGGTCATCGTATTGCAGTTGCCTACCAAAAATTATTTTTCAACGAGTCTTTGTCTCATTTTCTGGTCAATGTCTACTTGAGCTCGCTTGTGCGTCTTCGACAAAAATTAGCTTCTCATTTTTTTTCTGCAATTCTCTTATGTATGGCAAACTTAGGTTGAGTGGCAGGACTGTAAAAAAGTGTATTATTCCTGGTTTACATTAGACACAGACTTACACAGAAACAAACTATATATTCAAGTGCTTTTTCGTAGTGTAGTAAACACGATAGGTATAGAAAGAGAACGTACGTACTTAAAAAACTAACATTCAGTATATATGATAACATACAGTACATATAGAACATTTTGCGTAGTTTAGTATAAAAATTAGGTACGATTCCTTGTTGTTGCAAAATATATTGAGTTATTACATGGTATGAGTGTAAAAAGTATGTTAAGGGAGAGGAGAAAGCAACAGAACAAGGGGTTGAGTCTCATGCTAATCGTTTGTTTGTACGAAAATAATGTTAAAAACACTACGAGCCCATAACGTCTGATTAAACGATCTGGAGTAGATTTTCCAAAGTACAATAAAAAGCCATTATTACTAAAGTCTTTATTAGGGCTGGAGTATTAAGGTGCTCTGAATTGTGTATGGAATTAAAAATCTCTCTCAACAGATTAATGAAAGGACAAGAGGGATCTGCTATGAAAGCTTTAATTGTACCAAAAAGAAAGAAAACAGGTCTAGAACAAATTAATATATTAGTTAGGGTTTTATGTGTATTAGGGTTACATATTAGGACTAGTTACATAACAGTAGTGCTATGTGTGTTTATACCAAAGGCAAAGGGAAAGGAAAATTGCGGCAGTGACATCCTAGGTTAAAATATCTCAACTTCCTGAAATTATATATCACTCCTTCACATTTCATCTCATCTTTTGTGTGTGCATGAGCGTTGAGGATGTTGGTTTTAATAGTCAGGAATTGGATATGAGTTTGTATAATATGTTGTGTACAAAAAATGAATAGAGACAGTTGAGAATTTTTTAGCATATGGTTATATATTGATTGGTATTGTTGTTGTGTGCTATACGTAAATAGTAAATGGTAGAAAGTTAGGTATGTGTCGATTGATTTCTTTTCATAGAAGAATTATGACAAATATATTCCGTTCTAATCAGCCGAATTTTAAGAAAATGTCTTGTTTTTTGCCAAAAAGTTACACACTGAAAGTGCTGCAATCCTTTAAAACACCCTCATATATATTTTTTGCATCTTGCGTACTACCAAAAATTATAAGAGTTTTGAGAGATATTACAGTTAATTACATTACATAAATTAAGTTTAGGATATTAAATTAAATTACCAATTACTTATGAAAAGATACCAAAACATAGTTGTACGACTACACCATGAAATACCGTGGTTTGCTGATTGGAGGGTGCTGTAAAGTGTACATAAAGAGAAGGAAAAAGTGAAAAACTTTTTTTAAATCGAGTATTGTAACACAGTTTATAAGACAATTAGGCATATATAGTTAATTTATTATATAATTTCTTTTAATTTAATTATTTTGTCCTATGCCGGTAAAACAGTCATAATTGGGAATTAACTCATCGGGTTTATTTATTGTCTCTTTCTTTTTTGGGATTTGAGTACTTAAATTTAAAATTTTTAATCTTTAATAGCATCCATCCAAAGGTAAAGTGTGTGTTTGAGTATGGGAGGGTATATGGTTTTAAATAGAGTTTAAAATTAATTGTAGCACGCAGACATAGACGTATAATATTGATAGCCTGTTATCTTTATCACCGAACTGATACATACTAGAATTCTTAAAGTTAAAGTTAAAAATCGAATCGACAAAGGCTGTACATTAACTAATAAATTAAATATACGTAAAACCTACTGTATTTGTATAAAAAATTTGCAAAGACTTAAAATGGTACGAAAGCTTTAAACAAAATTATCGCCATTTTGACTCAGGAAAGATTGATAAACGTTGTCGGAATGTCGGGTAAAGACAAAAAACAAAATGTGATCGGGTTTGAATGAGAAATGTACACATTTTTGTGCAGCCACCAAGAATAGTGCAAGTGTGTAGGTCAGTACGACTTTATATGACTGGTTACCTTTTACTTTAAACTTTCTCTTTTATTATTGCAAACCCAAATTTATTTGTTGTTTCATTGAGTATTTCTCTTTCGTTTTTTTCTGATTTGAAGTATAAAATTACATTTTACATAATGTTCGTTGAACAAGTAAAAGCAGGTGAGGATTTTCTGGATTCGGTTTCTTTAGAATAGACAGTTTGTCTTGCTGTTGCATTTCTTATTATATGTGGAGAAAATGTAAAAAACTTTCTATGATGAGAAATAGAAAAACTATGTTTTATGCGTACAAATGTTATACTGTAACCGTTTGTAATACCATATCGATTCCACAGTAAACAAAAAACGTATCTTCTGTCAATAAAATACTACGCAAATCGCATTCATCGATATACAAAGCGCTACGGATATTATTATAAAAATACCATTTACACTATGGTATACTAAAGGTGTATAGTTTGTATTTAAAAAATAATAATAGCACCAGAATGTGTTCATTTCCGTGAAGTCCAAACACACAAACTGAGTAAATAAATGTCAAATATATGAAAAATGAGTCTTGTACATAGTTTAATTATACACGCAAGTAATAATTATATATTTACTAACAATATATGTTATGATGCATATATTATATAATGTTAAAATAGTTTATAAATTACCGTTACTATTATAATTATTAATTTGACGAATTCCAGAGAATTAATTGTAAATAATACTGTATATAAAATCCATACGTGGAATCGTTTTTGTTTTCTTCTTGTGTCAAGTCTCAATAATATTAATGTGCAAATCCTTGAAAAAATGTCAATTTCTCAGTTTGAAAAAATACTTGAATGCATCTCTGAGAGAAATGATGTACATTTTATTTGATTGTTTAAAAATGCTGTTGTTATTCTCAAGTGTTCAATCATAACCTCACACGTTTTATGAGTTACGTAAAGTCATTTGTTTTTTTTCGGCGATTTATTATTGTTGTCTTTATTTTTATCGTGCTCTGTTCTATACATACAAGTGTAGGTTACCAGTAATTTTTTCCATTACTTATAAATATATTTGTTGTTAATATTAATTTTTAAATAATTTTGTAAGGTTAAGGTAAACTGACTTTTGTCAAAAATGTTTTTTGTTGAATGATATATAAATACATACATCAATTATTTATAGACAAATCATACAAAAATAAAAAATATGAATATTACTGAAAATCACAAATTTGTTTCGTCTTATTATATTGCATAACTATAACCAAGAAATTTTTTTATGCTCACTATCCTTCCCATTACGGTTCTTGCATATGAGTTTGTTGTAACTGAAAGAAGAGACGTTTCGTTAGAGGGGTTGAGGAGGTCATTATTTATTTGAAATCTTACAAATTTTGTAACTGGATTCTTATAAAAATTTCCACAATAGATGATTCAAAAAAATATGTGTCGAATTTATACTTGAAAACAGCATTATTTTGCTGGAATTAATTGTGAATAGGTTAGCATTTTGTTATTAAGCTTCGATATCCATATTACTATTACATACATATTATATGCAGTGGTGCAAAGATCAACGGGGTAAATACATATATCCGTATTCTACAAAATGAAACAGCTAAGTACGCATACGTACATATTGTTACTGTAAATATTTATTCGGTAATTATAACATGAATATTAACCCTTACTTACTACTATTGTATTGATACTTTTAAATACCATATTATATTATTAAGACACCTATAGAAAAACGGAAGGAAATCTTCCTCTCCTTGTAATAAATCCTACATTAATGTGTTCAACAAATATACCTACGCATATTATGAAATATATATACCTACAACTACCGATCAATAAAAATATGTCAATAATGAACCTTTTAATCCTACTTAATATTTTCCTTTACAACTTTCATCCCTCATATATCAAAATACATACCTATCAAGAATAAAATTCAAAAGCTTACACAACCATTTTGTTATTCAATCATAGCATTCTGAAATCAATAGTGACATAAAATCACGGGAATACTTAATGTGAGTTTGGAGCATAAGAAAATAACTATGTGTACAATGTCAAGAAAAGGTTTGATTTGTGAAATTCCGGGATCAATTAACCTATCATATTGATGTACTTCTCTAGAATTGAGTTATGATTAACTTTGAAATGCGTTATTTGAAATCATGAATCCTGACAAAATTTTATTGAAAAGAGTTTCAACTGATACGATTTAAAGCATTGATTAAAGTTAAACAAAAACTGCATGATAATTTGCAACAAACCATCCCATATACGCATCCTTATTTCTTTTATTGTTCCTTTGATACGATTCATTGGTATCTTTCGAGAACTCTATTGTATACTCAATACATACCCTTATATGTCTACATCATTGCTTAAGCAAAATGATTACGTAATATCCCGAGCACATTTCCTAAAGCCTGTTGAAGAAAAAGAAAAGAAACCTCACGTTGTCTGGACCAATCTTCCTCGTGGAAATCGTAGAGATGCTGACGCTGGTTTTTATATTTTAGCTTATTTGAAAGAAAGCAATAGCGTATTTGCTTACACACAAGAAGTGGGTCGGCCACGTGGAGTTTAATCTGATGAGCTTTTATGGAGTAAAATGCATGGAGAAAAAGGAAACCCAAGTTTCAGGAAATGATAGTGAAACTGGGTCACAGAGATGTGTATCCTTTAAATTTTGTGCTGTATAGCAGGTTGTTGTTTCATGAGCATGATGGACATTTGACAAGGAAAATGTTTCGACTTCCGGCTTTGCTTGTTAAATATATGCTCATTACTTAGTAGCTTTTAATTATTTTAGCATATAAAAACCCTGTGAATGAAGACATGAGTGTATACAAAACATTTTAAGACAAAAAATTTCTGTTAGTCAGACATTACTTTTTGTACGATTTATTAATAACCATTATTAGTGATATTATGTTCGTTCTAAACTAACGAATGTTAAAACCATTTTATTCATGCATTTTGCAATTGATGGTTAAAATTGTTAATAATGGAACGCATGGTTGACATTGAAATTAAAAATCTTTTAATTTGCTCGAGCGTTCGACAGTAAACCTCTGTCCTCCTGTCCTCCTCAGGAGATAGCATTAATGAGAAACATTTTAAAGAGAATTTGTACATTGTATTGTAAACATTTCATGAATATTTTGCAACTGAATTTATTTTAATGATCAGTAACTCATTATTGATTATGAATTGGTCATTTTCAATTAACTGGTACTATGCCCCTTACCCATTTGATATCCCTCAGATCTAATTAGTTCTATAAAACATTTTAGTCAAGTTTACATTCTATGCTACGTTAGTAAATTACTAATGCGTTTTATGGTGCGGTAGATACATTTGCATATATATCATCTACTATTGCAATTATAATAATTAGAAATATATTGTGTAGTGAACTTGCCTACATAACTGTTTCAAAAGAATACAAAAGAAGTGTATATAGGCGAGGCAGTAATGTATACGTAGGTATGTATGTCGTTATTTACTTATAGGTGGCTGTGGCCATTAGTTGAACCTTGTAAAGACAAAAGTTTAAATTATGTTTAAATAAAAAACTGAAAGAGGTTTGATTCTCAATATTTGAATTGATAATCTCACTACAAAGATTCTTTAAATTTACAATCACGTAATCAATTATTAAAACAAAAAACTAGGTACTTGTCGAATATGTCAGCATTCAGCATAAGCTTAGAATTTTTAATTCCACTTCCAGTAGACTGGAGAAATTGAAGTAGCGTTTAAAGAAGATAAATAATGCAAAAAATCTCCACGTGTCACTTAATTTTGAATGAAAAGTGGAGCAAAGAAAATCGAGTTTTGGAATTTCTGTTATTAGTTTACATACATGCATCATAATAAACGATATTGCCTGGAATACACGTACACCTCCGATTCCATATTTGCACAAGAAAGCAATAGCGCACCGATGAAAAGCTATTTCCTCTTTTATGACACGGGTTTTTGCAACCTAAAGGGAAAGTCCTTGGAAAGTAAATAGCAGAGTGTTCCTATTCGAGGCCGACTTTAGTGAAAGCTAGCTGGAGATAGTAATCCACCAATATAATATCATCTGTAGGAAGCGTACATGCATTTTATTACAGCCACAATTTGCAATTTTACATGCATATATGATATGTTCTACTGTCCTATATACATATATGCCAATGTACTACAACAACTTCATTCCTTTTGACGAGTCACTTGTTCCAGGCTTGTAAGTAGGTGAGTTTTCGTTTTTCCAGTTTGATGCTTCCTACCCTTGTGAAAAACTTACGCTGTTGCTAGGCCTAGTCGGTGCATCACACATGGAGAGTTGAAGTGGAAGTGTGCAAGTTGTTAAATGTCCTTCACTCACTAAAAATACATTTCCTACTCCTCCTGTGTAAATTTTCAAAGAAGACAGGAAAATAAAAAAGAATGCACACGAGCGACCGAAAATCCTTGATGCAAGCTAAATCGAGGTCGCCACGAGGCCCTCTCACTTCTATAATCTTCTCCATTTATCCCGCTTTCTCCTACACGTATGTATATTTGTCTCTCTTTCAAATTTTCACTTCCTACTTTCTTTCTTTCTTCAACGAACGTTATGTGATGCTGATATAACGGTTTTTCCAAATAAAAAGTTCTTTATCCTATCTCCGCGCGTGTGCCTCTTACATGACATACATCGACAATCGAATTTGCACAGCGAGCAATCTACTCAAACAGAGGGTTTCACACGAGCGGAGGGACTGACAAAGGAAATGAGATGTATTTATAGAAGGACAGGAGCAGTATAAGGGTTTTGTTGAAGTGCAGGGCGAAGGAAACATGCTGGACATACATAAATATTTACAGCTTGTAATGCATGTACCTACTATTTGTTGGAAGGCCTATGTATTTCGAGGTCACCGCGTGCCTCTCAAAACTCAACACTGTCCCTACCGGTAAAAGCGTGGAAATGATAGGACAAGGATGTATGAAAGGGAACGGATTGAGTGAAAATGAATGTAGCACGTACGTGTTGCATTCACAAGAACGATAATCAGTTTCCTTCCGAAAATCATTCAAAGGTACTTGTAGCATCTCATAAGTTACATAATTCTGGTACGGAAAACTTTATTCATCATGCTTCAATAAGTCTTTCACGTAGGAACCTATAACACTAAAGGGCACACACGTGGAGTTTTTTTCACTCCTTGGATTATTAGAAACCTCTTTCAATTTATTCAGGGCCACATTTGTGCAAAAGCAATTTACATCCCGGTATGTATGTTTCAAACTTTTTCCTTGAAATGTTCCAATTTATTTTGTGCTGATTCCACATGTTGTACATTAGGTAAGCCTCAAGTATGCCCATTCTAATGTGACATATTAAAGAAAGGCTCACTATGCATTGCTCATGACGCATGCTATCATCAGGGTTATCATCTACCTATTTGAAATCCATGTGTACGTTTGTCTCGGTTGTTTGTTTCAAGGTGACGTATATTAAACCACAACAGTTTGAAAGTCACCAGAGTCACCTTGCTCTTTGTCTGTTGTCTGTCCATATTGGTGAAATGATTTAATTGCATGCTAATATATATTTCATGAATTTGAGAAAATCATATACGATTAGTTTAAACAAACAGTAATTGACCTGGAAATGATCCTTGAAAACTGTTGTTGTAATAAAGGCATGCATTAGAAATCGTATATACACAAGGTACCTAATTTGTTTATTTATATTTTATTTCATTGCAAAGTGAAAGTCACCTTGATTGTACTGACTTAGATTTGGAAGGCCATGGCCATTGTTGCAGGAATAGACAGTTTTCCTCTACGGGCTAAGAAATGGTAAGATTGGTTTATATGAATAACTACCCGCAAATACGAAATAGTAAATAATGTTTTACAATTTAACATATTTACATAAGCAAATGAATATTAACTTCTGTAAAACGATAAGCTAACCACGAAGACTAGGTAAACATTTGAAGGTCTTGATGCCACTTCAGACATATTGCCTATGTATGGCCAAAGAGAAAGCATTTAAAATGAGGGACAGGAGAAAGAAAGCCACAAAGGAATTATTCTAACAAAACAGTTTATACATATGTAAATGACATAATATAAACAGTATTTGTTTACACGATCGTCTTACTTACAACAAACTTAAAAGTATGATTTGGGATGTATTTTTTAAGCTGTCTGTTGAATATTTGGCTGTGTTGGTTTTTAATGCCTGGAAGGAAATGGAGCGAGGTGAAAATAGAGGATGTAGGTTTTAAATTGAAATGGAAGCTATTTACTAATGCAGACAAAGGACACGTAGGCGAAAAGTATTATCAACTTTTTTATTGTGACGCATGACGATATAATTATAAGAATTACGTGGGGACTTCCTTTCCTTCATTTTTTTGTATATGTAATCCCAATGTCAAGTTTAAAGTTTAAGGCCTTGACATTGGCCTTGAATTTATCAACACGCGCTGTTCTGATGATATAAAACCCGTAATAGGTTATGCAACCTACTCAATTTTTAGACGCTAAAAACCGGTTACGAGATACAACTGCAATTTGAATATTATGCTTTTTTAATAATAAAATAAAGTGATTAGAAAGTTATTTGTATCAAAAGGTCATTTTATTATTGCAAGCACCTATTCATATTGTACTACAATTTCATGGAATCAATATCCAAAGACTAATACATTTTTTCCATGAACAGTTAGAAAAGTGTAAAACCATCCGTTTAATTCATGAAGGTCAAATGCATATCAATAGTTGATTTCCGCCCACCACGGCATGTAACTACCAAACCGTTGCACAAACCATTGGAAAATTATATGTGTATTCCGTTTCATCCTTGCAGTTAAGGGCCTGTCAAAGTACCTTGACTTTTTTCCTGTTAAAGTTGTTGATGAACTGGTTACGGTGGCATCTTCTGCTTTCTCCACTTTCCCACTGGACTCCTCAACTGTCTCCAATGAAGGCTGATGTTGTGACGAGCGAGTTATTTTTGTAGACGGTGACCTTGCTTTGGAAAAATACGTGGGCATTTCATTAGTGGATGACATGATGCTCATTGTCCGATCCAAAATCCGAAGGTTCTCCTGTACAACTCGTATTTGACGTCGCTCCTCCTGTAATGCTTTCTTCTTCTTGTAACGGACATGAGGTCGGTCAGGGGGAGCTTTAGCGTCAATTGCTGGCTTGGCTGCAGCAATCTGCATGAACAATACAATAAAATCAACCCCAAATCCAAATAATCTTTGTATATATATTGTAAAATTGACCTTTACTTTGTTTCGATGAGCTATGTAACGACATCTCAAATATTTTAGCTCCCATTTTCCTGTTGAGAAGCCTGAATGCCTGTCTGTTGAAACAGGCATTTTCACCTTTATAATAACAGATTTTAATTAGAATATTTGCCACGTTACAGATATACAAATACTTGAACGGTTTATGAAGTAATATATTAGGACTCGATACCCTCCAGGGTTCTTCCAGGATCTAAATCATATAAATGTGAATTTGCCATAATATCACAGGGCGTAAGCTGGTATCATATATGGAAGCAATTATTGTGCAGTTTTAGCAGCATTGCATTGGAAGTTCACTGACATGGTAGACAAGACAGTATTGATCAAACAAGCATTTGCATTTCCTGTTCTTATGTTTACGTTTCTACAGACATGATTTATCGATAAATTCATCTTATCGTTTTATAACAGATCGTAAAAGAGCCTTCCTTTAAACTTTCCGTATCCTGAGTGGTGCAATCCTACATAGGCATTTCAACAACAGCATTTAATGCGTAGAGATATCACTACAGATCAAAATCCACGTTTTCTATAAAAACATTTCTGCTATTGACGTTAGAATTTACACACACAATTTTTTTTAAACCTAGGAATATCCTTAGCATTAGTTTAGCAAATGTTTTCATACCTCATCAAAAACATGTCCATACATCATTACCAATTATCAGTATCCTTGCAAAGTTAAACTAATTTGAGATAAAGTAGAGGAAAACAAGACCGGCCAATGACACACATCACGCGACGAACTTGTGTCCATCTCTGGAGCCCCCTTTCAAATTCATCGTCACCATTAATATTACCATTGCTTTTTGATCATCAATTCTTTATCCCCACCAGTCTCCACGCCTTCATTTTATCAAGGCTAATCCTCCAATCGCATGACTTCAAATGATGAATACTACGATAGCGATAAGCCCATCTTTGCTATCAAAAGCCTCTTATTAATTACACAAAGTTAATGCATGATGAAAGCTCTAATAAGCCATTTACCGTTATACGCATAAATGAATGAGTCCAATGAAGGATAATAAGTAAATGTCAATTTGACAGTTTAGCTTGCACTTCTGCACGGGGATGTTGGAAATAATGTCATATAGTTTATGTATATCACCACTTGAAAACTAAAGTGCCATAAGTCATACATTATATCAAATTAAATGAAGACTATCAAAGATCAAGTATTACATCTACATTCCTATTATGTTGATTGATACATTTATGCTTCATTCACACTAGACCATTTTACTAACATCTTTCCCTGCTACATAATTTTCTGCATTTGCTAGCATCTTATATGCTGCGCATTCACACTAAAAAATTCCGAAGCAGTTAGCAGTATTCCCTGCAACAACAAATTAGCACAATATTGAATAATGCGCTCGTGTGAATGCATGATCCTTCGATGGGCGCATATTTTACAGCTTCTTTCATTATGACTGACTGGTGTATATAGGTATGCATGTAGTCCAATAAACGAAGCAATGCATAGAATTGGATATTTGTAATGCTCAAACCTATGTTAAAAATAAGGTTGTTGTAATACACGGCCTAGTATAAATTAAAAGATTTTACTGATGACAGTTAATTTGGTATTGCTGTGTGTAAATAGTTTTTATATGTAGTGTACGTGTTTTGGTTGACTGTTTTAACAAATTAACAATTGCTTGCATTTATTTTAATTACGCTGTCAATCAATATTTATGATAATTAATACGTACTAGCAACACTTAACATGTGTATAGGTCCGTGTCATCTTTTCGTAATGCTACATCGGTATGATTTACCAATTGAGTAATGAGCTACATAATGTAAGAAAAATTATTTACCGAGTATGTAGAACCAATATCTTAAATATTACCACTAAATTAATTATATTAAGTAGTAGTTAAATGCTTAGTGCATAAAAACAGTCCACAGTCGACTCCAAGTTGCCGCTTCACGCAACTTGGGCTTCTCTCGGAGAAGCCCAACATGCACGAGTTGTGCAACCGATTTTTCACGTTTTGCAGCAATTTCTGCTGACAGTGTGATTGTACTTGCAACTTAAGATGCTGCAGATTGTGAAGCAGCAACTTTTCGCAGTGATGCACAACCTTTTATGCTACTTGGTGTGAATGAGCAACTCCAAGATGTTACAGAAAAAGATGTAACATCTACGGGATGCTAATCTGGTGTGAATG
>JAHZNG010004699.1:0-15377 GCA_027744375.1 Orchesellides sinensis
AAACGCCATTTGAATTCTAAAATCATTTAATTTTTTAAAAATTGTGAAGACGGTTGAGATAGAAAATTTTCCATAGAGAAACGTCCCCAGTCCGGGATATCTCTAATAGGAACATTAAACAAGTTATTGACTACACACGAATAAGTGTTCGGCACAATTAATGCTTTCATATACATAAAACTGTCATTAAATTGGCGAAACTGAGTTATTGTCGATCTGACTGATGTTTGATAACTCTGTGGGCGAATCACTTTTTCTGGCACTACGTAGATCTGCTAAGGCTGAGTGTATCCGGAAATGAAGACGTGACTCAAGAGCGTACCCTTTGTAATTGTTCCTGTAGAGTAATACAGTGTGTAAAAAGTCAGCACAAGACATGAAACATTTTAATGACTATCATAGTACTAAATTACGTAATTATTAGCCTTGGTATAGTAAAATCTCACTTTCAACTTAATTACATGGAGCCACAGCCTAATGGCTTGCCATGATTAAGTTATTTACGTAAGGGCATAAAAATTTTCTAAAGTTTATGACCAAGTTGTAAAATTATTCGTAAAACTGACATTTCACTCGGTCAGATATTCCTAGCAAGATTAGATATACATGTTCATATGTGCAAAGACTTACTTGGCATTTTCAAGAGTAGCTGTGGCAAGGTTTGCGTCATTTCTGGTCCAGTGTAGTATTCCTAACTCGTACGTTGCATAAGGAACCAAGTAATGATCTGACACCAGCTCCTTCTCCAATGAAATTACTTCTTGCAGTAGTCTCTCAGCTTCCGTGGAGTTTCCAAGGTATTTGTGGCACATACCACTGAGAAGAAGAGTCAGACTTCTATTGTCCACAAAGTAGGTGTTATCTAGAGATAAAAGCCAAACAAGACAAAATAAAGTATATAAGTAATCATTACTCAAGAAATTAGATACTTAAATAGCAACAATGTGCTTTGGATATTATGAATTTCCAGCGGTATATATTTTATTGAGGTTCCTTATTTAGCTGAAATGAAACAATGCTGTTTTTTATGTTAGTAATCAAGATAGCTTTTCAATGAAATCCATAATGCACATCAACAAAAGAACTGTATAATGGAGAGCTGCAGTCTGAAACTTTGTACTTTTCATATGAGCATTGACTTTCACTGTATATAAGGAAAGTTAAAAACACAACGTTAAGGTACTGAAAATTAAAGCTTGTATTCATTGCATAATGCTTATAGAGTACCCAAAAATGGTCATATACTCTATACACCTTTGAATTGAAGAGGAGAAATAATGAAATGACTACGGGTCAGTAGATTACCAAGAAGCTGTAGAATGAAAAGCAAGGTATTTTTTCCAGTAGTAGAATTCTAGGGAAGCCACAGGAAAAAGATGTTACAACAAACTTGGCTTCAGCTCAATACCAGCCTAAAAGATTAAAAGTGAAGGAGACTGTATAAACACCTGAAAACTCTACTTATTCATCATTTTGTTCTATTCTTGTACTTGTAGTGAGAATTTCTGGAAGCTATTTTGTAAGCCAAGTAGGTATGTAAAGGTAAACCATTCACAAGAAAAAAACATTTATGCCTTAAATACACATTAGTACTGATGGAAATAAAAAGGGGAAAACATTAAGAAAATGGACTTTGTTCTTTTGGTTGGCAAACATTATACTCAATTTTTAGATCTAGCTTTTTTATTAAGCAGGGAGAGACCAAAATTGTACTTAGTAATTTTATGTACTTTGCTTCTGCCGACCACTCTTTCGATATATTGCATGAGAATAAGAGAAAACATAAAACGTAGAAGCTACCTCATAAAACAAGTTTAAATGGTCTCTTGATTACCTCTCTCTTTTTCCAAAAGTTTCAAAGTCTTTTCCGTCAGATGCAACAAAGGCCGGAGAAGGTCGGCTTGCTTGCCAAGAACTTTGAATCCATTCCACAAGTACAACAATTCAACAGCAGGAAGGACTAATTTGTTTCCTTGTGCGAAAAATCGCTCACATTTCTTCACAGCAAACTTTTCCATCGGGATTGATTTCCCAGCGATTCTCTGCTTCCAGCCTGGAATGTCTCTGGAAGGTGGAAAATGCAACAAATGATTTGACAATTCGAAAAAATGCTCGTTTCACCTGTAAAGTCATTTTAGTAATAAGCTTGAAGCATTATGGCTTAGAGAAAGTTTACGCAAACTTTCTTTTCACCAGTTATTTTTGTTCAGGGAGCAGGAATTAAAAGCAATACACACATTTTAATCATACATTGACATAATGCAAATATCACAAATATCAACACATCAAGCGTAAATCATGTAGACTTTTTGAATCTTACTTGAAAAGCTGTAGTAGCTCCTCTTCCTGGTCCCCTACGAGATTTTCCTGCATCATACACATAAATGAAGCCTTCTGGTAGCCATAGATGGTTCGAGACCATCGACTCTCTTGGAGAAGTAAGTCTGCAAAATCCCGCGACGAACGCCAGTCTTGCTTAAAACTACAAACAAAACTATGTTTTAACTTGATGCCTAACACAAAGCTTGACATAAAAGTTATTAAAATGACAGCATAAAGAAGAGGAAGCATCGTTTGATTATTATAATACATTTGTATAGACAGGCAACTCACCAGTTTGCCCACATGAGCTCCCAGTAGCAAAGGTGATGGAACTGAACCCATTCACTTTGGCTCGACCATGCTTTCATATACCATTCTATAGCTTCATTCACATGACCTTTGACATATTCAAGTCTGCCTTTGAAGAAGTTATACCATACACCATTTGGGAAAACCTGGATGAGAACCAAACACATAAAGGTCAATAAAATCAAAATAATGTCATTTTCTACACTACTTCACGAGTCCATAAAATCTATTATCAATGTAATGACTATCTCATTTACTCCTTTCAGTAGAGTATTCATAGAAAAACATTGCAGCAAAGTGCAAATGGCTCAGACGTAGATTTTGAAGTAAGAGACACTTAATACCTCATTCTCATAGCTTTATAATCATAACTTGATTCGTTTATACCGATAATTGGTCCTGGATAATGATTTCGGCAAGCTCCAAGTCCCCATCCCCATATCCCAGTACGTACATAACAAAAAGATGAAACCCAAGTAGAACCATGGCACATAAAATCTGACGGAGAGATCCTCGTAATCCGCAGCCAATGCCTAGTTGCTTCAATCCAGTTTCCTACAAAATGATAATTTAATAGTGAGACAGAGTTGGACAACAAAATTCTTTTATAATGCTTTCTAAAACTCATCACGTTTCACATCACATCACAACTTTTTAACCATTTAATGGAGAACAGTACAGATACATTATCATCAAAGATAATGTGACACAGAAAAGCTGGTGATCCTGTTTAAAATCACTGTAAAAGTGTATGGATCAGGACATGGACAAACACACAAGACTTGACGACCTTTGTCTTGGCTTTTTTGCTATAATAGCCATGGGGAAATGAGCAACTAATGAAGGTTTATCCTAAAGCAACAACAGACTTGAGTTTCGCATGATTTTGTTTGCGAAATGTGGGATTAGGAAGAGCTGACGACAATGATGATGACATTTTCATTTTAACATTGCATTCAACACATAAAATTATAGTTTTTATCAACAGCCATAGATTGCTAAGATTACTATGTTTTAATGGACAGAATCGTTTATTTCAGTCTGATGATTGGTCTGCGTCTGACTGAATAACAGTTTAACTTTAATCTTAGAACCAGAAGACGGTAACAACTTGTTGACACATACTTTGATACGGATATCAGTTAGTATATTTTACAAACTGTGTTAAAATATTCACAAAAAAAGGCCACACATAGGAGACAACAAGTCAAGACATGCCACGAACAACGACAGGTTACAGGAGCATTCTCACATCTATCATTTTAGTATCTTTCCATTTACCTTGTAATCCTATAGATGAATGAGCATGATGAAGTGGAACATTTAAAATATAAATTAGATTACTTTTAGTCCCTCAACTCTTTAAAGTCTAATTCATTGCGAGAGTACCCTGAACTATTTAGTGCAATAAGAAACCGAACTTTTCAGCACAAATTACATGTAACACCGAATGAAAATTTGTAGCAAATGCGGTTACATGACATGGCATAACGTATGTAAATACAGCTATAACAGAAACTGGCAAAAACGTACCCTATTTCCGGAGAAGCCTATAAATTCCAAAAGCTTCATTATTCTCGCAGGTAGCATAGAAATGAGCTAGAAAATTAAGATTCAATAATGCTGCATAAAACCAAGGTAAAAATTAAATTCAGTAAAGTGAATATGCTGAAACTTTGCAAGTACCAAATTATAAGCTCCTACGCCCATTCGAACTCCACTTTCAAAGTGAGGCTTGTGCTTGCATTCATTCCAGTTTTTATTTTTCAATATGTTCCAGCACTCTCTAAAAATGTAATCGGTACATCATTGACAATTTA
This sequence comes from Orchesellides sinensis, assembly GCA_027744375.1. NCBI lineage: Eukaryota > Metazoa > Arthropoda > Collembola > Entomobryomorpha > Orchesellidae > Orchesellides > Orchesellides sinensis. The sequence continues at coordinate 4,452 of JAHZNG010004699.1, forward strand.
AAACTAATTTGTCTAATTTCATATAACTGGTAACGTTTCAATGTTTGGCAGGCAACAGCAAAAATAATCAACAAAAATGTAGAGAGCCATTATAATTAGCAATTAATTGAAATTAAAGCTCTATATATGCTAAGAACTATTTAAACCAAATTAAAGCAATTGCAAAATTTATGAAAATATAAAACAAACGCGCTTTCCTTGGTGTAAACAACTCTGTGTTTTACAAATTGCAACTATTCGAACTAACTTTTACAATAATTTCCCTTACCTTCACTTAATAAATCATAGTTGGTTTTCTTCATGATTTTCCCAATGGACTCATACATAGATGTTTTCTTTCTGTATCTATTACAAACTCCCACAGACTGCTCCAAGGCTTCCGCAGCAGCCTCTATGTGTTGCTGTGAAAATTGAGAAACGATTAAGTAAGTTAAACCCTTTTCCTTAGTTCTCATGCTGCCGTCCCAGTTTTGATTTCTACTTTGTTGAACTCACGTAATTTAACGGATCATGAACATTAACAAGTTACCTGTTCGAAAGTTAACACCGCCTCCAGAAACTGAAACGTGCCATGACCAAGAGCATGGTACATACTTGTGCGTGCCCTGAAAACGTGAAGAAAACAATCAGACTCTACTAGTACGATTTTACTATCCATACAGCAAAGTACGTTTGAAAAACACGTATGCAATGCAATTATTTTCAGAACGTACCACGGGCGAATCAACGTCCTGGCTTCATCGAATTTGTTGTTCATAAAAAGATCCATGGCTAGCTTTGCCTCGTCGATGGCACAAGCCAGATCCATTGCTTCCGGCCTAAGAAAGAACATAAAATAAATACTTGTAAAATACCCACACAATTTAAAGACACAATAAAGTTTTTTTTTAAACAATTATGTCCAAGATTAAGTTTAATTTAACAAACTCAGATTCCTTGCTACTTTGCCCATTAGTTTTTATAAACCACGAAGAAACCCAAGAACCCAATTTATCCATGCTAGAATTCAGACTATAACTTTGCAATTTAGCTAACTAAATTGTATCAGTAATATGTTAATTTTGTTTTGAGAATTTGCTAATGAAAAACAGCTTAAGGCTGGCTACTACTAAAACTAAACAATTTATTACAACTTGTCAAGATTTATCCCTGTGACTTCAAATTCATTTGTTAACATTGTTTTCAATTAAAATAATAAAGTTTTGTGTTCCAATTTAAAAGGCTCTAATAAAAACCATAATAATACGTACGTATTATGTATTCGAATATATTAAGTTTGCATTCTCGCGGGTATTAATGAAAATACATATCAGAACCATTGAGAATCTTGGTTATCATATTCCCCATATTATAAACCCTATTTAAGTAGGTAATTAATGATATGAAATTCTTGGTGTCCAATGTTATGTTAAATTTTAACTATACATAAACTATCATTTTTAAAATTTAAGAGACAACTTACCTGACGAGATCTTCCGAGGCATCGTGGAATGACTAGAATTAGAGCAAAAGCATTGTGTGTTTCAATATTTAAATAATGTTATCCAAAAATACGAAAGATGGTTTCTAATTAATTAAAATGCTACTTATATTTACTTACTTCTTCATCGCAGTCAGAATCAGACATTGTAGATCAGTTTAAGAAACCCGTTTAAGTAACTTAGCACCTATAAGTCTGTCTACTCTTAGGCTTTGTTCGCTGGCGCTTACGATTCTTTTAAGACTTCACTTTAGTAACGTTGAGTGTGACAGTATAATTGAGCCGATAGTACATAAATTATGACGTTCCCAATACTTTTAAACACGAATATAGCTACACTTTTAACTTTCCGATGAATACAACTAGACAGGTACAGTGAACATAAATACAAAAAAGGGATTTTCGTAACAAAATACCTGGTGTTATTTTTAATTAAAATATTGCACTTGAGATCGTTAACATGCCTATGAGGTCATGCTCAGCTGCAAAGTCCTTTAAAGTGGAGAAAGATTGCTTACAATCAACTATTGGATACGCATCCTCAAGTAAAGAACGATTGTAGTTTTAAAATACCCGTGGCAGAAACTGGGTAACTTTGTAGCATATCTAGTCTTATGTAGATGGAAGAAAAATGCTATGATACCCTTCCAGAAAATCAGTTTTCTTCAGTGTTATGCTTATCTCGTTAACGTAATTCCTCTTTGGAGACGGACTAGAAAGGTTTGCACTAGGGGGCTGGCAGTATGTTTCCAGATCTCTGAAAAACAATCAAACAATTTGTAAGTATATTATTCATAAATACTCAGGTTACCCCAAAGAATGTCACTACCATTAGCCATTTAACTATTAGTGAAATCAATTGAATAGTTATATTCGTTTTCTTATTTCAGTACATATTAAGAAACGTGACATATAGACATGTGCCACTGCCACTGCCTCCCTTGAAATTTCAAGAACAATTTTTTTCAGAACCTTACTGTACCTATTTTCAATTTTCACCATGACATGGATTCAGTATTCACTAACAGAGTTTCCTTATGTAGGAATTTGTATGACCAGCAACGATTTAATGAAGTAAGAATGTTGGCGTCTTTTATGAGCATTACGTATATCAATCTCGTAGAGCACTCAATACTTTTTGCACGCTACGCAAGGCTATCATAAAACAAAGAAATCCACGATGCAGATACAATTTGTCTTATTGGATTGAGCAACCACTCAAGTGACAAGCCTGTGTAGAAAATTTGATTGCATTTCCGGAGCTTCCTCCCGGTTCCGGTCTTTCATTGCACTGATTACCAAGTATTGTTACAAAGTTGCGGGTTGCGTTCAGACTGTATTGAAAGTATGCACAAACACTTGAGTAAATCTCTGCAGGTGAAATACCTCGTGTTTTGCTATTTCGTTTTAAAATTGATGATACTAAGGATTTCATAGAGCATCCTTTGTATGGTATATATAACATAAATTATCCTGCGCTCCTGCCAGTCAGAAAGTCGCCTGAAGTCAGACAAGACATGCTGTTTTCATTTATTTTTCTTAAAGTTTAAGGCCAATAACGAAATAACTGTACAAACTTCTCCAGCCTTCATTTGTAATTTTTTATTCTACTATTTGTCCAGTGTTTCTATTTATAACATACCTCAATGTGGAGCACCAAAGAATATATGAGCCAATAGTAAATAAAACGTAATTACGAGGGAAGACCGCATAGTGGATTGCATGAGCGTGTTTTGCAATGTATCGCATCAAATGAGACTGTGGTGACAGAATGACAGCATGGTTATGGTGGTTAAGGTTACGATATTAAATTTACAATGGATCAATAACTTGCGGTGCAGTTATAAACTGGATCAGGCATGGGAAATCCGCCAAAACAGCGGGCTTATTAGTTTTTTATGAGGAATGCTTGAAATGATATCAATTCCAAGGTCATCGTGGTCATTCACGCTTAACTCTTAAGGAAAGATACAACTAAACCTATCCAGCAGACTTCCTGGTCTGGTTTGTCAAAGTATATAAAACGGTACGCTAATTTATGCATGCTACTGGCTATTATAATGTATCTGGAAAAATCATTTTTGAAATTCTGAAGAAATCCTATCAAAGCGGCCAAATTTATGTAGGTAGATTCAGCAGACACGCATTCTGAAGGCTGGTTGAGATGCGGATGTGACATTCCAATACTCATTTATAGCAAAGAAAGGTGAGGCATTCATGAATAATGCAAAGTACCATGGCAAAACAGCACAACCGTAGTAAACGATAAAATATACCTTTAATATGTGTGTCTTCATGAAAAAGCTTCATGAATTTTCATTCTAGGGATACAACAGTGAATTCGAATTAATCACGATTGCTGCAATAATACAAATAACTAAAGAGCAAGCCATGTCGTCTAGTCGTGATTAATTATCGGACCCACAAACACATAAAACTTATGGGTATCTAAAACGCGAAAATCTGTCTGATAACCACGATGTACTCAAGTAAATTAAACTAGAGTTAATAGAAAAAGTAAACCTTTATATTTGCTCCAGTTCTTGTAGTATAAGAACAATCCGAGGTAAATGTCGTTAATTTCCACAGGTAACAATAAAGCCTATTATACTAAACCACGCTAGAATTTTATTACAAATCAATAACTACAATATTACCTTACAACTCTCATTGAACTTGACACAATATCACAAAGAAAGACTATTTCACTCTGAGAGAGCTAACTAACACGCGGGCATTTTTTAACCCACTTCAGTTGTTAACACAAGTGTGTATAATACTGTCGAACATACTAATCGGTTTATTCCACCAAGTGCAAATACTTTTACATGATCAAAGCTAACTTTCCCTGTGTACACACATAGCACTATTTTCGCTTCTCCTAGTGAGAGCGTGAATAATGCTTACCAGAGCACGGTTCCAGCAACACAAATCGGATTCCTTTGGGTAACTAATAAATCATGATAAATATCTCACACGCTTACACCTGTGAAGACTCTCACTAAACTTCATCCTTGACAATTACATTATATGCATGGGCAGAATTACAAACGGCAGGTTGACTACGTGGAAAAGACTGAGGACACGAAAGAAAAAAAAGGTATGATAACACATTCGCTGCGACAACAGAGAATGTTTGTAAGAGTACAATAAAGCCCTTGTGCTGTGATACTGCAAGGTTAGTAGGTAAATAAAGCACATTATATTACACATCATGCATGAAAGTGTTTCGATTCCAGACCAGACTTTAACGATGTCTTCATTTGGCTTCATATGTTAGGGTTATACCTAGACCGTATCTTCTTATCAAATGGAAACCTAACCATATCAACGTAATCATCGCAGTGTACGTAACGTAAGTACATTGTCACAATATTATGGTTATCAACGGCTTGTCAGCATATAATGGGATCGGATGACTGCTAAATACCACTGCTACTTTACTAGTATGGTATAGGCTACTGCAAATTGCAAACCATAACAAAAAATATACCTAAATATATCCAAGTAAAAGATATCGTCTGTCAAATACTCGCTTCGTTAATATATTTATGTTTCCCCAAATTTGTTTGTGCAGAAGTACGCAACATAATTTGGAACAAGGCTTTCTTTTTACTCTGACTCCCCAAAAAGATGCGTGGTGAGGTACCGAGTGAAACACTGTTTACTTTGTTAGAGCCAGAGAACGTGCATGTTGTCCATCTGCTTCATGTAACGTAATTTGTCGGTTTGGCATTTATCAGTTTTGTGCAACAATCCCAAGACACATGCCAAAATACAGGAAAAGAAAGCTAATGCAGTTTTTTTATTGCTTGATTTTCTCATTTGCTGCTTTATAATTCAAGCCGGCAGAAATCACAGAGGGATTATTTGCAGAACTGGAACAGGTTTTTACGTCAATGCAATGTTTGCGTATTACAAGAAAACCATAGAAACTTACGGTACGTCGGTTTTTACCATACGCTGAAGATTTCAGGAATACTTGTATTATGCAAAACTCTGTGATGATTTTGTAAAATGCGACTAGTATGTTACTTGCTATAATTGACCTAAAAATACTGCAATTGAGTAAAAAATTCTAGGCTATTAATAAATACTGCCTACCACAATTATTGTAGCCATCAGAAGCTTAATATGCATAAACTATATAAAAGTCAAAACTATTACATATGAAGTTTTTATGAAAATGTATTTTTGAAAGTACAGAACATGAGAGCTCATAATATGCTATTGATAGACACCATGTGTGAACGTCTGATCGGATTGCTAAATTTATTTTAATAATAAATCTACAGACTAATTACAAAAGTTTATAGCATTGATTATGTTTGTATATATTCATACTATAGTTATATTTTATTGGCCAGACATCAAAACTGAATGCTTCCATAAATTTCATTAGATGACATTTTTGACCACTTACGCAATATTACTAATTGTAAGCTCAAATATATGAACCCAGTAGTCATAACATAATAAGAATAGTTCCTAACTATACATATTAAAAACAACATTAAAAAACAAAAAAAGTCACACATCAGACGATCAAAACCAAACTATTGCGTACTTAGAAGTGTCAAGGTCATAATATAATGTGAAGCAAAGATATTCTAACCAAGTCCATATTATTGGAGAGTTAAGATGTCCAAACTTTACAAATTTGTGCCAAAGAATGATTGCCTTATGTTGATATTTTGCTTGATAGAAGAAGACTCCATATTTATCGAACCATAAGACTGTTGAATTCATGTAAGTAGGTATAATTTGGTGTATTAAGTAGGTCAGTTTTTACAATCTTACTTGCGATTTGCTAAAGGAAAAAGGATAATTTCGGTGAAAGAAAATACGTGTGAAACATGTGCAAATTGTACCTACCTACAAATCTTGGCCAATTGCTTACAAATCGGTGGTTGGTTATACAGGTCCCGTTTACACGCTTGGGTGCTGATGCAAATGTTAATACATATTTATGCACGACGCCTTCTCACATGCAGCAAAACGAAACAAAATATTCTCAAGGCATTAGCGTTGATCTTGTGTATATATTGGTGATGATTAGTACACCTAAACGTATGCATGTATTTGAAAAATATAAGTATAATATAAAAAACGTAAACGATTTACCAATTGTAGCCAATTCAAGCGTCGTATGACTTGACTTTGCTTACGTATTTGTTTGTCACACTTAGTTTCACTTTCGATTTTGAACTTGAAAACTATGAATATAAATATCACATAAACTAGCTACATAGCTAGATTGAAAATAAAGAGTAAATAGGAACTAGTTTAAGTAAAATTTTGTTCTTTCAAAGTTTAATAACGTGCTTGATTTTTACTTTTGTCAAGAAGACGACTAAACTTTTCGCAAAAAGAGTTCATCCAAACATAGTATCAAGTTAAACTTGTATTTTTTACATGCCACCTCGCTGAGCCGATCTACCATGACTGGTAAGCCTGATGGAAAAATCTTCAAAAGATTTAATGATACGCAAGATTTTGAGAACAAAAGAGACCTGAATTGTCATGAAAAACTATTTTATTATGCAAGCACTAACAAAAAATTACAAGGAATCTAATAACATACCATTACCCAAACACATTCAACATAGCATAAAGAAAGGAAGGAAGTTCTAAATTAAATGGACTTCAATAGTTTTTGTGAATGCCAATTTTATAGCTTAATGTACATAACGTAATCGTAATATAAACTATTATTGTGCAACTATAAAAATTCTAACGACACCAACAACACGCTGTAGATCCACCCTATGAAACTATCTGTAATTATCATCTAAAGCTATCAATGTCGAATTGGCAGTATCAGCTTCACTCTGTCACACACAAAGGTTTACTGAATTTAGTTAAATGTAAAAGGAGCAAAATTACAAGCGTTTTTTGGACTTGCAATGCGATTATCTGTATAACTGTACACTACTATGATACTATACCGTTTATTTACAAAACAGCATAATCAAATAAACCAGACGCTTTATTAAGCGATAAAATTTACGTATTGAAAGAAAATACCTATGCTGCAGCTAATTATATACGAACGATAAAAATATATGGTGATAATGTGATCATGAATGGTTTCTAACGTAATGGATAACGAAGTTCACACTGCCTAACTTTATACTACAAGCTACAAATCCAAGTAAAGTAGATTGAAAACTGACAATTGCTTACTAGGGCAGCAAGCCACCGATGGAAATGAAAAACAGGAAATGTGGCACTGGTACTACGAAAACCATAGTTTTTCATTAAATTTTCTAAATCTCTATATAAATTACTAGTTTCGTAGCTTATTGACCGATTGTGATGCGGAGCATATAGGAAATACTTCTAACATCTGATAAACAATTCCGTGTTTTGATTTTTGAAATAATCATAGTTAATCGAGGAATAGTGCTATATGGTAACAAATATAAAAGAACAGTACAAACGTAGCTGTTAATAATGTCATGAATTAAAGTAATAATGATAAGGTAACAATATATTATATTAGCCCCAAAATTCTTTCCTTTGGCATGCATTCAAATCGAACAGTAAATAATCAGACTCAGTTATGCTTTATACACCCAATTCATGGTCAGCAACAATGACTGCTTTACTTGTAATGCAATCATAGTACTAAAATTAAAATTCAACGATTTTATTTTATTATTAGCCAAATGTCAATAACTAACAAATCAAAGTTGTGGAATATGGACATTTCATTCATTCGTAATAATCCGATAGCACCTTTTCCTCTGGAACATTAAACCTCGAGTCTATTGTCGCGCAGATATTTGTGAATATTGAAAAGAATTTAACGCACATTGAAGATACCAAATTGAAATGCATTTTATGTTCCTTATCGTTGATATAAAAAATACGGAAAAAATAAGTAATAATAATAAAAGATAGCACATGAGAAGAAACCATGAACGCATGCTGATTTTTAAAGCAAAGTGATTAAAGTCCAAAAGACAAAAGTCCTTGTAATACATGAAAGTCATGCCATAGAGTTCCCACACAGCTTCTACTGGAAGCTATATGCAAAAACAATAGAATGCCATTCTGGGGGTGATGATTAGACAGATAATATTTCTTTTTAAAGCACTGAAAAATGAGCCAAGCCGTCGAATTTATTTATGACTATTTTGAGCGTGACTAAACAAAAAGCGAACCCAATCCAAGAATGAGTATTAAAAAGAAATATTACCTTCTTAGTGCCTTTTGACAACGGTTGGAACATTGAAAGTTCAAGGCAGTACGGAAGTCAGGTAGTAGCGCGATGTTAAAGGGTCTAAAGGTGTATCAGAAAACTAAAGGTGCTTCTCTTACAATGTGCATACATGTGATGCACTAAATGTTGTAGAATTGCTGATGGGAAATAATTCATGTGACCATAGTTAGATATTCCCAATGAAGTCAAGCGGTTTGTCACTCACAATACCAATCGAGCTAGTCATAGTATATAATGCAGCTAAACATTATTATGTATGTAAGTGTCAAAAGCTACGCACATTTTAGGGACATTATTGTTTGGTTTTCCAAAAACCGAAAAATATTACCACAACAGGAATTATCCTGCTTAAAGCATCCCACACTTCCACTTAAATAACGCTCAAAAAATGAACTTGTGGATAAGCAATGCTTTATTATTGCTCTGCTGGATATCAATTGTCGTTAACGGCACTAAGACATTATGCATGCATTACCAGTCAAGTCGGATGTTGTTGCCAAAGAAATCATAACCTTGCCAAGGTTTCCTTAAACTGGACTAACTAGCAGTGATTACTTCCCTTCAATTATCTACTGACGTTATTAATGTTCCACTTGTTGACGACAACAGTTTGGAAAAGTTATCCATAGATTTACGCACACAATCTAATTTGAAAGACTCTATCCCCCACACCAAGGCTCTATTGCGAACGAATTGAATTTGAAAATTAACGTTGTTTGCACACCACCACCGCGATATTATTATTTGTATCTGATTAACAATTTTAATTTGCTGATTGCGCAAATTTATCCAAAAATGCTTTATTAAGGAAGACTCTCCTCTTGATAGCTTCTGAGCACCTTGCACATCCTCCGTCTGAATGGCATCATGAGTGGATCCAATTTTTACAATAAAACAACTGCTGCTGCACTGATGACCAAAACCCTTTACGATTTCTTGGTGAGAAGTTGTTGTGTCAAGTGACATTTTCAAAGACATTAAAAAGACGGCAGCAGTCCTTATGGTTATAATCTAAGCATACACACATACATACATACGTATGCACATAAAAAACGCTCACTCAGCAGCAGTGCAATGCACGTAGCAGGTCTGTAATGCACTTTAAAAAATAATGTTTGTAGGTCAGTAGTCAGTTTTAAGGTAAGGTACAACAATATAGTAAAGTCTGTTGTAGGAGTATATTACTGCCAAACATTGCCTCCTACATGCATTATAAAAAAAATCTGCACAAACTGTTTTATTCTGGTAGCACTGCTATACGCATATGAACATTTTTATACTTAGGTATGTAATTGTTCAGTACAATAGTAACAATGTGGATGTATTGCAGACACCAAATTTCTTTTTTAAACTCGCAAACTCGTTCCTTGTAGACAATTGCTATGATTCATTCATACATTATCATTACGATTCTTCTGTTTATTTATCTTAAGTTCTGTTTTTGCTTCTGATTTTACATGCGTCCACGTTACATACATATATCTGCAACAACACAAGATAAATTGTGAGGAAGGAATCAAATCTGTTTAAAATTAGCAGGATTATCTTATGAGTAATCATGGCTTACCTTTTCTCTGCTCTAACACCGTTGTTGCTTTGTATGATATGCTGTTAAGTAAGGTAAATGTATAAGAATACAGGAAATTGTTAAACGGTATGTTATGTTGTATGCTAATAGTAATAAAACAAAGATTTGCCTGAAAACAAGACGAAGAAAATAAAACGAGTCACTAACGAGTGAACCGTTTAACCAAGACCTTTTAACGGTACCTCTAAATAAAAAAGTGTGTATTTATTGCCAGTGTAACTTTCCCTTTTGTTTCTGTGGGTCATGATGTAGAGAGTCATGTGGTAGGTTTACAATTTTTTAAGGCATATACTCCCCTTGCAATACACATAATGTGCACAATAAAGAATGCAATCAATAACGGGTTCACAATTGTAAACATGTCGTGCCATGAATATCACGATGGGATGCAAGCGTGTGCTATAATGTTATTCTTCGGTAGAAAAGTCATATGGGATTATGTGTGTGCTCTGCTTTTCCTTTTTTAGAATGTATGTACATTGTATAAAATCGTCATATATGAGGACAAGCTTGATTTCCTGATAGGCATTGCAGAATGCAGGCTGTGTGACCCTGGCACCCAACACCCGTGACTCCAGCACCCAGCTCCCCGTGACTCTAGCACCCAGCTCCCCGTGACTCTAGCACCCA
>JAHZNG010004700.1:0-10335 GCA_027744375.1 Orchesellides sinensis
GACCATCAAGCGGGATGGGATGCTCCTGATTATCAGCATTCCTTCGTGAGTCAGTGGCTTCCATTGTACTGTCTTCACGAACTGGAGATGCAGCTTCGTCGATCACCAAAAGTCCAGAGCCATTCAGCACATCCTCCTGCGTATCATTTGTATTACAGATATCTGCTGCTGCATTACTGTCACTAACGTTGTCCTTAACTGCTTCTGTAACCTCAGACACAGTAAAGTCATCCATTGGCTGGCTCTCCTTATTTTCCTCTGCAGAAATTAAACTTTGGCTGGCATCCTTGGCCGGCACTGCTTCTGTTTCTTCGGCAATCTTTTCTAGGGTTTCAGGTTTTTCGCTACGTAAAGCGTATTTATATAATGACTTGAGTTTGCTCCACTCTTTTGTACCAGGAAGGCAAGACCAAACATCAGGAAGAAAGTAGACAACAGTTTCCAGACAATTGCTCCGTTTGTAATATAACTCCATGAAACGGTACCTGTGTTTTGTAAACGTCAATGGAAAAAACTTAAATTGTTAAGCCTAAGGTATTTTATATCTTATCAGAGAGGTAACGCAATTGGTAACACATATAAAATATCAAAGGCTATTAACAAGCCATGTTTGGACCATCCTTCAAACCACCACCCTGGTCGAAACTCGGGACAAATTTAAGGACGCCATCCCAGCAAGTATACCAAAGTTGAGTACAGGGATCGACTCTCCTCTTGACGGAAATTTACAGAATGTCAACCCAACCAACAACCAAAATTGAACTGCTTTGCACAGTATTTAACATTCCCTCAATGACAACAGTACTCTAACATGAGGTAACCTAAATTTGTAAAACCCTTAATTTAATTCGTACCAGTGTTTGCAGTGACTCAGATTTATCCCGGACAAAGCTCGGACGCATCTAATCGATGTGTTGATTAAAGTCTGAGGGTCTGATTGTGGGTTTGCGCCATCCAGTGAAACCGACCAAGGCCCTCCAAGAGCCATTACTTCGTGTTTAGAAGTCTACCAAACAAAATTTACAAATTAACGTCAACTGTATTAACCTAAGAGTATTAACATACATTAAGACAAAAGCTGTAATACATACTTTTACGCCAACAAGGAAGCTAATAAGGCGATCAAGATGTTGAAAATTGTCAGTTGCATCTACACTTCCACCAGCCAACCCGCAAGCCTTCTTGTAAATCGTTTCAAGGCTACTCATGGTTGGAAGCATAACCTGGTGATCATACAAAATTTTAAATCATCCAAATTACCAAACTTCGTTAATCTTACTTCTAGTTCTAGTTAACTCCTGTTATTTGGCTACATCAAATTTTGATGATCAAAACTTCAATTACAGCATATTACAAAATATGACAAAACTTACTTTCGCCTTAAAAGTGTAGCTTGAGTCGGCAGGCTCTAAAATATCTGGTATATCTTTGAACCTATCTGTTACTTCTGCAGGGTCTGGTATCTCAATTTTCTGTACACCTTTTCTCATTATTTGTATTGGGCACGAGTGTCCCAGCTCGAAAGGAGCATGCATTGGAAATGTGTCCATCCAGGTACTTTTTGCCAGGAAGAAGTCTGAAGGAACATATAGATTAGGATATCGCCGCTGGATTTCCTTTACATTAATCTCTTTCCTGAAATTCAAATAAATAAGACACCCTTAATCATGATTAAGACTTTCACTAAAATGTAATTAAACCACGAAAGAGAACTGCAAAATCTTACATATCAATGGAAAATTTTGGAACTTCAACACCATATCTGGGTGCAGGCCGAGATATGCTTTTACGCCTTGGACTGCTAGAGCGTGATCTTGATTTCTCCACAGTATGTCCTTTGTCGGTTTTCACTGATTCCTTTGAACGACTACGCTTTGATCGCTCGGATGCCTGCGAATTTATCTGCGATCCTGGTGGGCTTCGGTCCCTATTTGATTTTCCTTTTTCTAACTTTTGCTTATCTTTATCTTTTATTTTTCTGCAAATAGAATTAGTATTAGTTCCAGTGAACCTAACTATTGATACTGAAATCAGGTAAATATTTAGCTAACATTCTTACATGTCTCTTTTAGAAGAGTCTTTGCTTTTATTTGCCGGAGAAGATGATTTTCTTCGATGATCCTTTTCTTTGCTAACTTCCTTGTCTCTTATTCTCTCTCTGGAACGTTCTCTTTGTTTGTCTGGAGTTCGCTCTCGTTTGCTTCTATCTCGTCTCTCTGATGATCTTTCTCTTACATGACGTTCTTTTGATCGTGACCTCAAACGAGCTGGGAGAGTACGATCAGGGGACCGCCCCCTAACATTGCGTTCCCTAGACCTTTCCCTAGAACCACCCTTCAAGACTCTGTCTCTGGATCTATCACGTGATCTTTCCCTAGCAAGTCGTTCCCGGGATCTTGAGCGATTTCTTGCAAGTTTATCTCTTGATCTATCTCTAGTCCTATCCCTAGAGCGTTCCCTTGACCGCTGTCTTATTCTTTCCCTAGAACGCTCTCTTATACGCTCACGTGAGCGATCACGAGACCTGTCTCTTCCACGCTCTCTTGATCTATAAAAACATTTTTGTGTTCTTAGTCAATGTGAATACAAGGAAATATAGCTATCTATGTGGTATAGCAAAACAGCAATCACCTGTCACGTTCCCGGCCTCTGTCAAGGTCTCGGTCAGATGCTATGAGTCCACCAACCGAATTGTTTGAAATAAATGAGGGCGGATCTGGAGGTAGAGGAAGATTCATCTGAGATGGTCGTTTAGAGTCTCTAGAAGGGGTGCCCATTGAATTTACCGGAGGGACAGGGTTTCCAACAACAGCAGTTCTCCCTCTTGCCCCAACAGTGCCACTTGCACCACTATAAACAGAATGAGGATTTGAAACTATCGAAACTGGTTGAGCATGTGGTCTTATAGGACCCGCCTGAGAAGTAAGTACGGGCGGAGGAGGTGCATTTGACTGTTTCTGAATTCCAACCGATGTATTAAATCCCATATGCTGTTGCTGATTTGAATTCATATTCGACATGCTGTTCAAACTGCTACTAAGCCCACCCCCAATATTAACAATCTGAACTCTAGTTGCATTCCACTTGAAGGGCATGGACGCATTAAAATCAGCTTCAACTAAGACCCTGTCCCCTTCTTTAGGCAAAACCACTCCTTTTACAACCCTTAAATTAAAACGAACAAAATTAACTAACATCAGATCCCCTTACAACCACCAAACGTTTACAAATAATATAATCCAATCTTCGTATACTTACCCCATTTGGAAAAACACTTCATCATCAATAAATCCGAAATTGTCGTGAATTTTAGAAACAACTCCAGTGAAAACTCTTTGTTTTGACTGCTGATTCTGCTGTTGGGCTTGCTGTTGCATGGACTGTTGCGGTGGAGGAGTTTGAGCATGAACTTGAATAGTTTGAGGAAAGTTTAAAGCAGACGACATAGAAATCGGTAACCCTTGCATCTGACCCTGAGAGACAGTAGCTGAAGATATCAACTGGCTAACTCCCAACTGGTCATTAATCAAATTCACAGGAAACGACTGCGTTTGCTGTGACTGAAGTAAAATGGATGGAGCATTCGCTGCTGCTGCTGCCGCTGCAGCGTTCATCTGCAACTGGTTATGGGATGAATTGTGGTCATTGAAGAAGTTTTGTAGCTGATTGGGATTCACATTAATATTAAAAAGCTGTGGAGTTAAAACGGACTGCACATTCTGCTGCCGTCCCATTTGTTGCTGCTGAGCCGACCCAGGTTGGCCCCCATTCTGATTTCCTCCTGTCATCAAAACAAAACATTTTACCAATTACAGGTCCACTCTAACTAACTCATAACTACTACCACTCTAATACCATTTTAAAATAAAGACTCACCGTAAAAGGACATTTTAACTAGAATGTTAATCCTGGTCGCATTCCTCAATAACTAACCATTCCTAATTAAATATCTAGAGCATCAGCACATTTTAACTGGAGTCAGCTGTTTATCTGTCAAATTTAAAAAATAAATACCTATTTATTTAGCACAAATGACATACTTCAATATTTGAAATGCCACACAAAATCCTGTTGTCAATTTCAATTAAACTTCTTTGTATCGATTATTTTCATGCGGTATATGCACCTCATTAATTAACTAGAAATTAATTACAACCTTACCAAAAAATATATTAAGCCGTACCTGCAATTTACTCAGGTAGAGTCACAAAGCCAAAACATGGAAACTGGAAGAGCCCAACATGGTAATTGCCGCAAATAAAAAATGAACACTTGACCAAAAACAATTTGTGGAGCTGAGCTGAGGAATGATGCAGCTGTAGTAGCGTTATGTTGTTGTGTGTATTAAAAATGGACATGGACATTATGGATCAGGCTTTCAGGCAACGAATGAACGAATGATATGGAATTGCCGAAAGAAGGGTAAAAACATGCATAACACTTTCAGTTATTATGTACATGGTACATCTAGTAAACATTTCAAGTGAAAAAACTTTCTTGGTCCTCAAAGTAAGTTAACTTTTAATGAATAAAAAGAGGCATATGCAAAAATGCATATATTTGTGAATTGGTAATGGTGTACACTGCCATTTAAAGGGTAAAAGGAATAGGTCGTATGTATCTCTCAGTAAAGTGACTAAAAAAATACGTGTATGTATGCCTTGTATGCGTGTATATGTCGTGTCGTGTAGTCGTCTTGTATTTTGTAAATCACTGAAGGAGTAGTAAATAGAACAGCCATAACCCTTTTAATGCTTTCCCAGACCTCAAGAGGGAGGATAAGATCTAGAAAGCTGGGAAACGAAAGAAGTGTTTCCGCTTAAATGTAATTTTTTGGAGTTTATGACTTTATGAATTGTGGTGGAGGTGTTTGGGTTAGGTGTATGATTTTTAGGAAGGGAAATATGGGAGGTAGGCGTTTGTTGTAATGGATATTCGACAAATTCCTTCAAGGTCATTTAGCATGCATCTGAGACTGGGCTTAAAAGTAATTATGTGAAAATGTATGCACTAGTGCAGTATTATATGTATTTTCGGTCATTTGTCATTCTATTCCATTCCTAAAAAATACCTCATAAAAATCATATCTGATAGTTATCGTCTGTGTGGCGTATTAAATTAGGAACAATAAGATCTTGTAGTTAAGGATAGGTAGTAAAAAATTAAAATTCCGTGTGCCTTGTTGCTTTATACAATGTTAAAGGAACAAATTATTTTTCTGGCCCACGTTCATGGCCCCAATTTAGCGAATTCACCCTTCGGCATTATCAAAGCATAAGCCTACGCCGTGATCTTGGCTGTTGGTCTCAGCAACCTACATTAAATAAATTGTCTTTTTCTACATATCTGACCTATGTAAGTATAGAATGTTTTAAGTTACTAACATAACATCAACTTTTTTATACATACACACAAACGCAACAACCGCCATCACAACTCAGACTCTGGTGAAGTGAAAGTCTCGCTGCTTTCTGCTTTCTCTTCTCAGTTCCGTATAGGACATGTACCTGAACACATACTCTTTTCTATAGTATGACTTGGCTAACATTTTTCGTGTGTGAATTAACATGAAAATACCTCGAGTTTATTTTAGCTCAATCTCTAAGTACCTGAGTCTGTAACATAATTTGCAATTTTCAAAACTTCTTGATCTTGTTACTGGAAACGAGGAGACTACTTGGCAGTAGGTGGAAGAAGTTAGTTAAAGTGAAAATCATTTTTAGAGAAAATGTTTACATCTCACCTTGCCCCTTAATATTTGTAACGGTTTTTGGAGAAAGTATATGATAGTTGAAAGTGACGAGTGTCAATTATTTATTACGTGCCATATTGGCTCTGACTTAATGGACTGGACACTTGTACCTGAATAAATGCTTTGGCTGTAGGTGTATAATTTAAGTAACAGTTACATAGAATACGATTTTCCTCTGAATGTTTAGTTGGAAAATTAAAGGTTTCCTAATAAGGTCAGTTTTGTAATATTCTTTGTATTTTACTTTAGTCAATAAAACATCAATACATGGTTAAAATATGGCAACCAGAAAGTGTCCTGTAAACACACTAGCTCTGGCATAATAGGTGAAACTCCTGCCTAGCTATGCATTAAAATATTACGCTATACTATATTATAAATATTTACAGGTATTTGCAATAATATCAAGGATTCCTTTATACTCATCAGGAATCAACTTTAAAGATATTGAGCAATTAAGCCCAGCATTTCCTAATTTCTTTTATCTATCTGCCTCGACTAGTAAACACCTATCTATTGCAGCATTTAAGAAAGTTATAATGGAAACGAGAAAGGAACACTAAAACATGAATATAACATTGCGTAGTACCTTACACCATAAGGGTTTTGCATTTTATGTAATGCTAACGCTGCGAAGTAACCTTTAAGGACATTTACATAATCGACGTTGACTATAATTTGAAACTTTGATGTGTGGAATGATTTATTAGTCTGCTTCGTTGACTTCTTTTCTTGTTAACCCAAAGCCAAAGGTTGTTTGTTGTTGTTGGACCCAAAGCCTGTCCTGTAAGCAGTCGAATCAGTTAAACGTTTATTTAAGTGCTTAAATCTAATTTAGGTATTGTAAACTATGTACCTCCATCTGAATTACAAATTGCAGTTTTCCTCAAATGCCGCTACTGGATCTGTCTCTACTACTCTTTTTTTTCCTACTCCATTTTTAGATGGGGATGGGGTGTTCATGCAACCTGTTAACATATTCAAAAGACATGTACGCGGCATGGATATTGATCTAATTTTTAGCTGGTAAGCATTAAGTAGATTAGATAATATAAATCAATCTTGAAAGTTGTTTTAAATTGAATTAGTATTAGGACAAAGTAGGCATTGTACTAAGAAAAACTTTGGCAAAGAAGTTCATAGTTCTTAGTCACTCAAACAAGTGAAACTAAACTTTTACCGAATGCAAACATGATTATACCGCATAATTAAGGCATAGTGAAGGCGGCAAAAACTAAATTTAAATCGCCCCGTACTTGGACTAAATTTTTTAAAATTCTAAAACTAGAAAATTAGTAATTGAAGTCTTGTGAACAATAACCTAGAAAGCGATTTTTGAATTTTTTTGTCTAAGTATGGGGCATTTTAAATTCTAAATTTTGCCGCCATTTTCCAGCCCATGCCCTTAATTCATTGCCTTGCAGAGTATATATTGCATAGTATTCTGATTTTACCCCAATTAACAAAATAATATTTGTAATTGTTTACTTTCAAATATTTGACAGAACGAAGAAAATCCAGCATATTATCCAGTTGCCGTATGCTGCACAAGCATTTCAACTGACGTAAAATGTGGTCTTTAACATCTTTCCCAACCGATTGCAATCTACATTTTCAATTAATGATGAGAACCTACCATAGCCACAAAGCAATTTTAACCTATGTCAAATGTTTGGCATAGTATAAAAGTTTGTAAACATCGGAAGCAGAAAGCACATATAATATAATCAAGATGAACCTTGAGCCTGACTACGAAGAATTTGTACAAGGCTTGTCCGCAATTACTACTTCTCCCAAGCTTATAAACTATAACCAAGTCAGCTTTGAAGTAAATGAAAGTATGTCCGATTTACACAATATGTCAGAACGAGCTTACATACACAACGAAATTGAGGATACTGCACTGATAGCAAATTCATCTTTGAAGTATCTTGGTTTTGGAATACCTAATACTCCTTGGGCCAGCAAGCTAGTGCATTATTGTTTCGGAGTGATACTAATCATTGTTGGGATTGCTGGAGCTACTGGAAATGGATTGGTTCTGTATGTATTTACAAGGTAAGAGAGCTTATTTAGTTTGTGCATTCGAAATATAAATATTTATAAGGCCGACCTTTAAAGTAGTACCTAAGATGTGAGCGCTGGTAGTTTTTAAAAATAAAGCCTTCGATAGTACTTTTTAAACACGTTATAACAAAGCCAAATGACCAGAGTAATCCTAGTCATAAATGCATTTGAAATAACCACAGCATCTTCCGTAATAAATTTTAACATTACTTACCTATTTATTCTAAAGAACCCATATTTGCAAAATATATAACCAACATTTTCACTATGAGAAAAGAAAAACAAAAACTTCCTTCTGCCCGAATGAATCCTTTGATAGGACTGTGCTATTTTTATTTTCTTATCGCAAATTACAGTCGAATAAATAACTCACCATATTTTTGCGGGTTTTTCCTAAAATATTCTGCACTTTCTCCTAAACCTGTCTACCCGAAAAATCTTTGTATTCTTCAATATCAATAGAGCTAGGATGATTATATAGAAAGTACATTTCTTGTATGGAAGGTATCGAAGACTTCGTGGTGGAGGGGTTCCACTTGTATTGAGCTTAGCAGCAGGAGATCTTACCATGTCCGTACTGCATATTATGCCAGCTTACTCTTCTTTCAAAGAAACTTGGAGCTTCGGAACTATAGGTAAGCAAACCCCCACAAACATTTTCGATAGCTTAATGAACTATCAACATGATAATCTGATATAGCATTAGCCATCTTATTTATTTACTATTTATACATCAGCACAGCAGTGGATTTGAAGATTTTATCATGAAATTGTCTATGAAGAAAGCAAAAATGAATCTTAGAATGAAGTCGTAATGTGTTTATTAATTAATACTAATGAAATTTATCAGGATGTGAGATTTACGCTGCCTCAGTAGGACTTTGTGGACTCGCATCGCTGCTAACTCTTTCAGTAATCGCAGCAGAGAGATTTAGCGTAATTATGGGAGCACCAATAACATGGCTTTCGTCTAAAAAGGTACGTAAGTTACTGTTGCACATTATTGTGATGTGAGCGCTGTTTTCCAATAAGTATTTAGTAATAATAATATTTTCCTGGGATACTGTTGTAGGTCATCTAAATCGTTGGTCATGTTAAAAAAAGAGTTTTTTCTTATGATAATTTAGTAAATACTTTATTAGGTTTAGCGTATTCATTATATATAACATAATATAAAAGTCTAGTACTGAAAATGTCTTGAAAGAGGCTGTAAAATACAAGCGGCATAAAATTATAAGCTAACAAGCTTGAATAACAAATATATATAATAAACCTTAAAATTAATCACGTTCACAAATCGTTGTCTTAATGTTCATGTCACCGTTAAATGACAATCACAACCACATCGCTGCTTGAAAGTTTTACCGCGTCTCTGTAAAGTTAATAAAAATGAAAGCAAGGAACATTGAACATCGCGTGTCAAATAACTTTTATACAGAAGTTCAAGATAAAATTGACGTAGATAGAATTTACAGGAAACTTAAACAATCAAAAAAATTTTCATATATTATATTTTTATCTATTAGATAACATTAATAAATGCTTTTTATGTAGTTGCATGAAATAAAATCTCTTAGTTTTCTTTTAAGCTAATGAACCATGAACCATCTTTGGTTTGAATTTGAATGTATGCTGCACGGTAAAATACATCATTTGTTAACAACCCGATAGCAGATTTTACATTGCACTAAAACTTTTAATTTATAAACGTTAAAAAATAATTATTTATGCTTTAAAAAACAGTCAACAATCGCTTATGTGTACACAATCACAATAGACTGACAGATTTGTTATCAGCTTTACGGTAGACGTCCGACTACTGATAACATCTTATAAATTTTAATCCGATTTTCCACTTTCTTCTTACATCCGTCTTCCACGATTATAAATTGATTTTATAATGCCTCTGTGGCTTACTACTTTAAGCTAATGAAAATTTACGCATGATATATTGCTGTGTAGTAAGTATCGTTGTATCTTTTATAGTTTACAATGAACAGAACGCCAACGACCCAATTAAAGCCGTAAATAATGACTTAGATCGTGACTTCTGCAAAGGTCAGATGGTTTTCATAATTCGTACATAAATAAAACTGGCTCACATACCGTCGCATGATCAATCGGTAGTGGGTCCGTACTGCAAAAGTCCGCATGGCAAAAATTGGTTTTTTAGAAAATTTGAATAAAATTTTAATTGGAGTCCGTACGGCAAAACACTAGAGTCTCCTTGGCAAAACGTTGAGGTCCAGTTGGCAAAAAGCACTAGCTTAAGTTCAAATTTCGTAGGTTTTTAGAAATAGTAAAAATGTTGCCAGAAGATTCGTTACCTTTAGCAGATTACTTTGAACGAACTTACATATATAGGAACGTCGTGCAAAGAACAACTTTTTGAAATGAAAATGTGGAATATCAATGAAAGATACATCGTCAGATTGTATTTTTGATAAATAATGTTTTTGCCATAAGAACTTCTTTTAAATATTCGTGTTTGCCAAGTGGACCTCAGGTATTTTTTT
>JAHZNG010004701.1:0-18563 GCA_027744375.1 Orchesellides sinensis
CCAAACCAACCAGCATGTATGGCAGCATGAGAATATATTATCCTTTGTTGCTCTTGCTCTTGGCAAATACTACCGATAGTAAAAAAATACTAAAAAATGCATTCGGTTAGGTAGGTATGTAGGTATCAAAGGTATATTGTAATCTACATTACACAACTTGGTTACTAGCACACACAGCTGTACATAGAAACCCTTTGACAACGAAGAGGCAGAGAGAAAGAGGATATTTTACACATGGATACAAGTAAGAGGTTGGAAATGGAAGGATACATAAGTACATACATAGGCACATAGGTATACATACTCGACGACGAGAGAGCTTAGCGCAATAGCAAAAGAACAGATGTGTTCGGATAAAAAATGATATGATCATATAATCCTAGAGAAGTATACATATGAAGTACAAAGGACATGTCGTTGCACATGTGTTGAGTTGAAGTGGAATGGATATAATGTTCTTATATGCTTTGCAACTATGACCAAGTACACATAGCTTTATATTGTGAGACAAAAAGGGTTAAGCTCTTACACACAAAAAAACTAACTATGCATTTTATGTATTATGCTTTTATATGATGAAATGAGACTGAGAAGCACAAAAGCGATCTGTAGACAATGACTTGGTAAGAACGGGTCTGGGAATTTGTATTGTTGCATGAACAGTCGTAGAAACTGAAAGTTTATGTAAAATGCAGCGATAAAAGTACATGCTCACATATGTCCTTTAATGACTAAAGATTATCGATAATTCCATCACTGTGATAGCCGCCTAAATTTACTTCAACAACGTAATTTAATGTGTAGCTTTAACTTATCATGTACAACTAACCAACATAAGTATAATGTATAACGATGTAATGTATACTTTATAATGTCAAACATTTCATCCATAAATTATTTACGTGACTGCTTGTTATAATTGACATTAAATGTACTAAAATATTATTTGTTCCTCTTATGTCGTTAACTCAAGGGGAATAACAATTTACATCCACTTATCAAATACTAATCTACTAGTTTCTCCATCATTCATTTCCAAAAGATAGCATAAACATCGGCATCTTCAGCATTAATAAAGTTTCCGGCACAAAATATACCATAAGATTCTTCATACCCGAATATTAATTTTTCCTTATACACAAATACACACACACGTGTGTGTGCATTTTATCATACTTCACTCTACAATATACCACCCTACCTCATCCACATTGTTCACTCTCTTCAGTATATGACAAAACCTACTTTTTATATACCCTCTGAGCAACCTTATGAACCTGACTCGCCATATATATCCAATCCACACAAAAGTGTTCATACGAGAAAATCTCTTGTATGTATCGGCATATCTTTACATATATTGGTATTGCTCTACAGAACTAAAGTGTTTTATACATACCATTTTTTCCGCAAGAGTATATAGCAGTTTGTTCCTTTCGTTCTTATGTATGTTCTCTCACTCTTCGTCGCTACGTTTTTTTCATATAGACTTTCCTCATTAAAAAGCTTTATACATATTCCTCCACAACCATAACCATGCACGCGACGAGAGCTCAAGTGAAACAAGAAGAGTTGCTCTTCTGATATAGTGATCAAGTATGTAGAAGACATACATGCATGCATACATAACTTTTTTATATGCATATAAAACTCATCATGATCATGATAATATGATATACAATAAAAAAATCTATATATATGAGAAAAACGTACAGAGAAGAATATATTTGCATTTGCACACCACAGGCAACCCTACAAAAAAAAATTATGTATAAAAATGTTGTATATGTGAACACCATGCCATGATATGAGGAGATGCTGCTGAAGAACCGAGTTCTTTTATGAGAGAGAACAAGAAGTAAAAATGTGTACCTATGTGAGACATGAGAAGAGTGTGCTAATGTTATAATGCATGTTAGATGAGGAGAAGAGGAACAAGAAAGAAGAACCTTAAAAAAAGAGAGAAGAACATCAGGAGAATTCATTTCACAGTTTTTTCTTGTATAATATAATATGTATAGTAGTAGGGCTCCTCTCATCATCTAGAAAATTTTTTAAGAAGACGAATAAAAAAAAATTGTATATTATATCCTTTAAGTAAAAGTCTTCTTCTTCTTCTTCGGTGCGAGGATATTGGAACAAGAAGAAAGGACTGTGCTAAGATTTCTGAAAAAAAGTGTCCATGTCCATTATCCATCTTCTGATATGATGATCCATCTTGGCTTTTTTGCCGATTGCCGATAATATGCAATGTGTCGACAAGACAAGGATGTCGGTCAGTTTCTTAGTTGTTGGAATAATACAGTAGATTTAGTGAGCTTCCAGGGAAAGTTTCCAAAGGGGGAAACATCAAAATGGAAGCAAGGATTGGGAATGATAAGTATGGCTTTCAGATGAAGATATGGAGGGGATGAGGTGCGTGTGTGATTGATAAGCTCCAAAAAGATATATACAAAAAGTGGTTAGCTTTCTTTAAAGACTTTAAGCCTTGTTGCAAGGCAAGCGTCCGTGTTATATATACATTCTGTGCGGTTATACTATAATACTTATTTCCCGGCGTCATTTTGCAAACGCCAACAGTTTTGATTAATGATGCGTCAGGGGATGAGGGGATGATGATAAGATGATATGGGAAGATAATTATTTTTTGCTACTCACATCTCAACTTATATGCAATCTGGAAAACATCAAAGAAGCAGATTTACATCCCAATTTCCAGAACGGTTTTTTACATAGGACGACATTTTACAAAAAAAAATTAAATTTACATTGCTTGAGGATCTCGTATATTTTGTTCCATTGTTCTTGACAAGTTCATTCACTCCAAGGAAGCAACTGACAACTCCTCCAGTATAATCCAGTGTCAATTTTGTACATCATTCATATGAGCATAATTTAGTAAAATGATTAGGGATTTTGTTTGGTGCTATTTCTACTCTCTCATCGGCAACTATTTCACTTGAAAAAATAAATTACAATTTATTTTTGAGGAGTACGTCGACCTCTGGAAATATATATAAAAAAATCTGTGAAACAGCTCATTCAATTTGTTCTCCTCCAATTTACCTACTGGAAATACCTAAACAGCAAGTTTGGCAGAGGAGAAATAGATTTTATTTCTGGAGTGTCTTTTCACCAGAACGCAAGTCTTTCCACACCTGGATTGCTCGAGAACGCGTCTTCAGTCTTAAGGAAGAAGGATAGGAAGGAAGAGTGATTTGTTTATGAAGTAAGCTTAGGCTGGCTTGTTTCCGTCCAATTTTCATTGTTGAAAAAGAAAGGAGAAAGGTTGTTGTGATAAATAGGAAGTGGTCAGTGTGGTCAGTTTTTAAGGGAATTGAGATCAGCTGATTGGAATCAGCTGTCAAGTAAAAGAATTTACAACGGAAAGGAAGAAGAAAAAGAAGAATAGCATCAAAAGCATGTCTGCAGCACTAAAGAGTCTGGTCTCGAAAAAGCGACGACGGTTTAAGGAAGACGGCTATGACCTTGATCTGACTTGTAAGTAAACTATTATACTATGGAGGAACTGTGGAGGGTTAAGGAGTTATGAGGAAAGTTAAGGCTAATATGTATGTATATGTTCTTTGTTGTTGAGCAGATATCCTCCCCAACTTGGTGGCAATGGGGTATCCAGGAGAGAAACTAGAAGGACTGTATAGGAATAATATTGAAGAGGTGAACAAATTTCTGGAGTCAAAACACAAGGGCCATTATAAAATTTACAATTTGTGTGAAGGTATGTAAAAAATATTATAGAGAATGTTGGAGTTGGAGGGGTGTTATTGTAGGAGGAAGGAGGATTGATTTTTTTTTGTGTGATTTTAGAACGTACCTATAATGCCAACAAGTTTAATACGGGAATGGTAGCCTGTTATCCCTTTGTGGACCACAATCCTCCTCAGATGAGTGTGATTCCCAAGTTCTGTCATGACGTGCATGATTGGCTGGGTAAACATCCTCAGAATGTTGCTGTTGTCCATTGCAAGGCTGGAAAGGTAAAGATGATGGAGAGATTTTGGTTATAGATGGTGAATATTAGTAAATAAATTGGAATGGAATGTGGGGTAATAAAAGTGATTGTATGGTTTTTAGGGAAGGACTGGTGTAATGATCTGTTGTTATTTACTTCACTGTGGCGAGTGCCAAACTGCCAAAGCAGCTTTAGAATATTACGCACAGCAGAGAACGCATGACAGGAAAGGAGTCACTATTCCAAGTCAACAGAGATACGTGGGATATTATGAGTACTTACTTAGTAAACCGGAAGTCGAGTATAAACCAAGGTACAAATCAGATTTGTGATATATTTGTTGTAAAACAAACTTAGTGATAGAAAGGACGAAGGAATTAATTTAATGTAAGTAAACTGTATATTTTTCGTAGGCCAATGAACTTGAAGTCGATACGACTGGAGGGCCATTTGATAGAGCATAGTAAAGTCATCCTTCAGTTCACTCTCACATCTCCAGACATAGTTTATACGTCCTCATCCTTCGAATGGAAGCACAATTGTTCCAGTGGGAAAAAGTCAACAGCGTCCACGTCCTCTTCCTCGACAGACTCACATCTTCACCAGCCGTCACATTTAGAAAACTCTAACAATTCCATAGTGAGCACAACATCCACCACCTCTTCCTGTGGTTATCCCAACAGCCATTTGAGTATTGAACTTGAAGAACAGTTGACTCTGAGTGGGGACGTTAAGTTGGAAATTTTGACTAGACCAGTGAAAATCTTAAAAAAGACTAAGTTGTGTCATTGTTGGTTTAACACTTATTTTGTGGAACTGCCGCAGCAGTACCAACATCATCAACATCGGAATGGTTGCAATAATGGTAGTAACGGGGAGGAGGGCAGTTGTGCTAGCTCTAGTGTTCCGTTAACAACGACTACGCCGCATCACCACCATCATCATAGTTATAGTAATAATAGTAACAACGGAAGTTGTAGTAGTAGTATTCAACAACGGAATTATCATCATCAGGATACTACAACTGCCATTATGTCTCTGCCTACTTGTAGTAGTTCTGGAGTGTCCAAAAGGGACAGTACGTCGTCGGATACGTGCTGCTCTGTTAAAGTCAAGTAAGCTTTTAGTCGCTGGGAAATTTTTTCGAAGCTTTAAATTATGAGTACTCAGTAAGTTTATTTTTTACGTAGATTTACAAAAATAGAACCAGAGAAGCTAGGAAACAGCCATAGGAGCTCTAAGCAAATTGACAGGACCATGAGTTGTCCACCGCCAAGTGATACTGTGAGACCTAGACTGCCTCAAGAATGGACATCACCGTAAGTTACTTAATAATATTTATTAAAGTATTTACAGTGAATCGATTTATCAAAGGTTGGAATGCTTTTATAATTTTAATAACACTCAACTATAGGTATAACAAAGAGCCACCATTAAAGCCTCCGGACGACGAAATGGATCCTAGTAGTCCCTTAGTAAATTCACAGTCGTCAACGAAGCAGCATTACACCATGATATTTTCCAAATACGGGCTGGACAAAGCCCATAAAGACAAAACAAGCAAAACCTTTTCGCAGGATTTCGCAGTTCATTTAATATTTACTGACCCTTCCCCCTCAGATTATTCCTCAAGTTCACATGCATCTCGTTCATCATACGGCGGGGTTGTTGGTGGAAGTACTAATAGTGGAGGTGGCGTTGCTTGCGCCACCTCATCTTGTTCAACTAGTAGTAGCAGTGGTAACCAGCAGCAGATGCAAGTCTGTATGAAGAAACTAAATAAGATGTTCCCCGACCATCACCACCACCATCAGCATCATGACAACTCAAGGACATTTGTTGGTAGTGGTGGGCCTTTGAAAACGACAAAGACGACGAGTGATGTAATGGCACACTTGAGCAGTTGCATTGGATCAGAAGACAATGATGATGACTTTGTGTTTGGACAGCAGCAGCGAGCTCAAAACTGCCATCGTCATCATCATCACCACCGCCATCAGCAAGCGTCCACTCCTGGTAGGGGTGGTGCCGCATGCAGTGGAGAATGCCAGGGTGGGGGTGGAGCTGGGATGGGAAGTTCAACTTGCACGAGTGGAAGTGGTGTGGGAATCACTACAGCTGGTGGTCGACTGAACAGAAACCACAGCAGTACTAGCAGCTGCTCCAGCACTTCAAGTAGCTCCAGCTGCTCGGAAAACAATAGCTCTTGTTCGAATAGTAGCTCGGCAGAAAATTGCAGTCAGCTACTAGAAAACAACAACAAGAAATAGTAGTGAGCTATTTGTTAGTGTGTAACAATGGACTAATTAAAAAATTATTAGAGTAGATTATCACTACAAAGAAACGTTATGACGAGAGCAACTGTTAATGTGTGTTATTATTATTAATTAATATTATTATTATTGTTAATCAACGCATTTAAGTAAAGGGAAATTTAAGGTGCGGAATTAATGTGCAGTAGCAAAATAAGGAGAAGTTAGGTGAACAATGGTTTTGTTTTCTTCTCAAAACGGATCTTTCAGTTTACAGTAAACCATAGCGCAGCAGTTTTTTAAAAAGATTTCTTTTTGTTTCTCATGAGGTGAAAGAAAGAGTGATAGGAAACCTGTTCAACTTAACAAAAATTGTCGTTTTTTTTTGTGTGTGTAATGTAACAGTGTACGAATGTTAGAAACGAGATGAGGATATTATGCTGTTATTTTTGTTAAAGCTTAAGTGAATATAATGCATAAGAAAAATGGTTTGTTCAGGGAATAGAGAGAGGCTTATAAAATGACATTAGGGATGAAGTAAGGTGTAAGGTGTTGTTGGTATGATGTTAATGAATTGACGACTGAACTCATTCAAATTTTTTAACATTAGAAACTAAAATTTGTCAAGGGATAACACTCGTCTCCAACACGCGCACTCAAAAGAATTATTGCAGCTTTCATTTTTATTTTGGAATCTAATGGAAAAACTATAGCCTAAAACACTTTTTGGTATGTGAATAATGAATGACTATATATTATGATGATACCAAACAAAAGAAAAGTGAAGTACTGTCCCGACTGAATTTAATAATTGTACAATAAAAATAATTTGTAATAACTATATTATATTAACTATCACGTCGTCCTCCCAGTCATTCTTTCGTTTAAGAAACAAAAGCCCGAGAAAAAATAATGTTGTACCAAAAACCAAAGCTAATTACATAAAATAATAAATAACTAAATTTATAAAAATAGTAAAAAAGGGAATAAGAGAAAATGAAGTTTGGAAGGGGTTTTTTATATTGAAGGAAGCTATAATAAATGTGAGACTAGACAAAAGTACATTATGTCATCAGGGAATGAAAATAGGGAAGAAGCTATACTCATAATTAGTGTAACTATTAAAATATTGGTATATTACATATATCCAAGATACTACTGCTATACACTACAACAACTTTCTCCAGTTTAATTTAAAAAGTAGTAAACTAATAACAAATTTAATATAATTCATTTCTCGTCTCGTCTCATCGTTTGTTTTTTATAAAAGAAGAAAAACATATTATTTATATGAATGGAAACTTGTGTAAGAGTAAAATTCAAAGATAAAAGCATCACGTTATATATATACCAAATACAAATTTATGAATCTTATAATGTAAATGCGTGTAGAGAAATATTAAACACACGTTAATTAATATTCCTCAAAATGTACTGATGACTGACTCATGAAAAATATTTTCTTTATATGCACATAACATTATTCTGTACTGTTGCTCTGCATTTCATACTGTGATAATTCATATACTGACTGCAGCGTGCAAAAGAAGGAATCGATGCAGTATTTTAATAGTACATCAGAACATTTTACAGAGTTACATGGAGCTTTCAATTTCGATTAGAATTCTCTTCTTGAGTTTTCATTTCATAAGAAAAATATTTATTTTAACCCTGATGGCCTTTCAGAATATTTTTGCTTTCTTTGAAGGGTTATACAGTATTGTTAGGTTATATTATACTTTGCGTATGAATTGTAACAATCTTAACCTTACTATAATGAATCGAATGAAGTTTCTTAGATAGCTCTTTAGCAAATCAGGGTTACAACTTAACTGTATAATGGGAAGTTAGGATACTTTTGACGGGGAAAGGTGAGAAGCGAAAAAAATATAATTAAGATACCTCTTACTAATTTTTACTTCCTTGTGTTGAAAAACTCCCCCAGCTAACTGAAACTGAAGCATAAACCTGCATAAAGACAGGAGCACATAATAAGTAATTGAAGTAAATGAATTTTGAGGGTGTAAATCATTCATGCAATTGAATCATGTTAGAAGGGTTAATGATGTCGAGTAAACTTACACTTCAAAAATGTAATTTATTTAATTTTACTTCACACTTAAAACATTTTAGGGTTCTGAAGAGAGAGTTTCTCTAAAGGAAGAATATTTTTAGTATAGCTATATCATATAGATTATGTTCTCTTTCAATGAGGAAAATTTCGGAGTCACCCTACAAGGAAAGAAGGAACATTTTGCGTGGTTTCATTTTACATGAACAATTCAGTGCAAACCTATAGTATAGCAAATTACTTAAAAACATGTCTCATCGTTTTCCATTCCATTAACACATTCAAAATGTAAAAGAATATATGTAACATGCTTCACAGTCGCAGTCGGCGACAAAGGCGGTCACATTATCATTAATTATAACCAAGCTGTAAAACGTGCCCTTTGATTGTGATACCGTTCATTAAAGGCAGAATATTTTAACGAAGTCTGTAACCTTTCTTTATTAGATACATGTAAAAACGATTCTACTTTCATTCGAGTGAAAAAGAAATTCATCAGGAATAGTCATTGTATCATACATCATCTCTTGTTTTTCCTGTCTGCAAATCAGAGATCAGCCAAACAGAAATTTGACACAGATATCAACCTCCATAAATCGGGCTTTTACAACATTGCAATGGAAAGAAGGTATAAAGAGAAGTTGCCAAAAGCGGTAGGTGTTCAGACCGTTATATATATGCGACCGCGAGGCACACACTACTTATCATCATGGGGTACTACCGTAGAATACATTGCAGCATTTGCATTTTGATTTACCTAGCCATTTTCACAGTTTCTTCGGCAGCCTCACCAGGAATCACATCGCAGAGGTGGAAACACAAAGAGAACTTTGGAAACTTTTCAGAAGCTCAGGCGCATCATAAGCGTGATCCTAAGTGTGAGTCAATCTGATCATTTAATTTTATATTATTAACGTTAATTGGCTTTTCAATGTTCTTTTTACATACTTGTCAGTTTTTATGTTGGGATTTGTGTCACTTCCATCCACTACTTGCCAAACTGCCGATGGGAGGGTTGGAGCTTGCATGAAGAGGTATTCCAATAGTGATAGAAACATAAACTCTTTGAGGACGGTAGAGTTCTAAAAAGTTTACCTAAATAGCCATATTGTTTAATTTATGTAGAAAGGCTTGTGAGCGTCAAGATGGAATTGCGTCTGGGTCATGTGCAATGAACTTTGGAGTATGCTGTGTTGGTATGTACCCGTCACATCTTTAAAAAGTTAAATATCCATTTGAGCGTAGGTTTCATATTATGACTCAACTTTTTGTACTTCAAACAGTAAACAAAGTATGCTCGGGTGGTGGAAATATTGACACAGTCACAGCCAATGGCACGCATCTAACCAGTCCGTCAATGTACACCGAACTCTGTAGATTTGAGATTCCAAGGCCTGATGGAGTGTGCCAAATTCGTCTGGACTTCAATGAGTTCAACATTGATCAAGGTCCTAATGCTCAAACATTTGGAGACTGTGCTACAGATACATTTACAATCAGTGGAGCGTCTAATGGCATTGTTGGACCACTTTGTGGAGATTTAAAGGGACAACATAGTAAGACTTTGAAAATAAATTTGTGTTTGATGAAAAACTATGATATGGAACCAAGTTTTGATTTTGTTCTACAGTGTATCTTGACTATGGGACTAGCGATAAAATAAATTTAGACCTATTTTTGCAAAGTGCTATGTCACAAAGGTGGGATATTTCTGTTACAACGATTCGTTGTGATTCCACGGAGAAAGGTAAACTTTTATTTATGCACCTGTTTTTTTTTATTTTCCCAATGTATCCAAACTTTTAAACGCAAATTAAAATTCTGTGCTTATTAAATGTAGCCCCTGTTGGTTGCCTACAATATTATACAACACAAACCGGCATGGTGAAATCCTTCAATTATAATAATATGGTTCAGCTCAACAACCAGGATTACACAGTTTGTGTCCGTGCAAATGTGGGAATGCGAAGAATAACGGTATAATTATACCAATGTATATGATGAGCGTTGGTTTTGAATATTCTTTATTAGATTCCTGTCTGATTATATAGTGGAAGCCCTGCATGACAAATCCATCTACAACAACAGATTTCTTCATTAGTCGAGGTCCACCAGCCGTAAATCCAGGAGGGGGCTTACTTGGAGAGCAGCTCTCTGGAAATGACTGCACGTTAGACTGGGTGATGGTACTTGGCCAAAACAAGTACTGTGGAAGTCAGTTTCCAGACAGTGTCTCAGGTAAGATTTTTTGTAGATTAAGATGAGAGTTCGAATCATTAATGGTAATCATAGCGTAAAAATCAAATTTGAATTTTTATAATAATTAGCTACCTCCCAACCGTTCATACTTCAAGTACACTTCAACGAGTTTGAGCTTCCACCCCCACCGCCTTGCACTCCAGTTCCACCTGGTAATGCATGTGACGGCAACGCTCTCGACCCAACCCTCAATGACGCTCTAAATACAGGATTCTGCTTAAAGTATTCCCAGTCACCATTTTGATAATTTTCTTACATTTAGAACGTTAGTCTGCATTCAATAAATTATTATTTTTATACAAAAATTACTGTTCAGCGATATTTTTCAAGTATTATGCATAAAAATCCCATGTTTCAGTAATGGCATAATTAAAAAAAGAAATGTGGATAAGTCGCTCCATTTCGTTAAATGTCGAATGAATCGACAGAACAACGTGTTAAGTGAATGCAAAAAGAAAGGACCTCATTTTAAGATTCTGCTTTCATTTTTAATACCTTTTTGGCACTAACACCAACTTTAAAACATGTTGGCACCTTGTAATTACTATAAGCCTGCAATACTATATTATCATTCTTAACACTGCTGCGAGTAAATGAATTCATATTCATAATCTAAATCGAAGCACATTGTAAACAGTTAGTTTAAAACTGTCTTGAAGATCTTCAATGTTTGCTTACATTTTCTTACAAATTGTAATATAAACGATAGAGATCAGAGGGGCACATAATATTATGTACATAAGTTGACATGCTCTTCTTCTTCGATGGCCTTGTTTAAATTGAAGCCCTTCTCTGTGTTTACTTTCATATCCAACATGTTTTTCTCCTCATGAATTAGTTGGCAATAAAACTGGCTGGGTGACATATGAGCTGGCATAGGAAACCCAAATTAAAAATCTCTTATCAAATTATAGCGTTAGGCTTCATTTCATGCATACATCTTAAAAAAGGGTTGCGAAATGGGGAAGATCTGTATTATTGTGTGTGCAATATAATAATTAAAATCTCATTGTCTAGAAGACTTGAAAATAATAAATGTTTTATTTACATAAGTAAAATGGCTTTTGCCGTAAACGTTTCTCCGAGCCACTCATCTCTCGTTTTATGCAGTTAGCTTTTTATGTTTGGCTGATTCATAATTTGGAATGATGATAATCAAGTTACGATAGGTAAAAGCAGCATAGTTAGTTTCTTCTGTCAGATATCAGATGCTCTCGATGAGTTGGGAAATGTAAGGCAGACATATTACACTACTTTACTTTTTACACTAAAATTTTACACGTGATAGTATTAATCGTGTGCTTATGGCCTATATCGGTACACATTGACTTTGACATATGATCATCAGATCAAGAGATCAAATCTCTTGCAGTAAACTTGTATTTTGGTTTTTTTATTTTAAATTTAAGGGATTACCTCTGTCCAATACGTTTGGATATGGATAATACAGTATAGATTGCATTAGGTATATATGTATTTATGCATGTAACTATTGTTTATACCTACGCAATCTATTGAATTGTTGCGTGTCATTCATCATTGGCTTAGCTTACTCTCTTCAGTGTCTTCTCCTCTCTTTCACACACAGACGCAAACATAACCAAAGGGAAAGAAGACAGATGTGTGTCATCTTGATCATCATCATCAAGATATTGCATATTATTATGTACGCATGCATATGTACATATATAGGCTTACGTATAAAAAGGAGGTGAGCAGAACAAGGCACTTAAAAACAAAAGAGAAGAAGCGTTTTCAAAACTGCATTTAAAAAGCTTTTTTTCCTTTTCTTCTGACCAAGTAAAACCAAGTTTTATCCTTTTATTTCCACTCGCTCGATGAGAAAACAAAAGACTTGACTTTATTTGGAAAGAAGGAAAAGCATGAGAAATGCATGCGCGCAATAGAGTCTAGATTGAATGAAAACAAGTTTTTTTTTGCAATACATAAAAAATCGAAAATGATATCATCCTTTGTAGTTTTTTCAAGTATTGCTGATGCTTCAAAGAAGATTAGATTCTTATTATGACTTTTCTTCTACAAGATTATATTACATTAATTACACAGCTTACACTCATTCGCTCGTTCTTTCTGGGTATTTATTTGAACAGGTGCATCTTTGGACTTAATTACAAGACAAATACATGACTTCTTTGGTCATTAGTAATTAGCAAAGTAGCATGCATGCAAGCCTCAATCTTTTTTACTAAATGACTTGTTTTGTACGAATGACACTTTCTTTCGTAAAGAATTATACCTTCAACCTTGCATTATAAATTTTATATGAAAATTGTTAACGGTTGTGGGGCAAGGTGAGAATTTATTACAAAAAACGATAAAAAATGAATGACATTCTTAGGATTAACAAACCGGGTAGTTTACCGGTATTTGGGAATTTCATGAATGCCCATATAAAATCTCTCGCAGTGATTCATGGACCGAACGAATTTACATAAGATACCTGCATAAGTGCAAACGTTATCCGATATAAGGCCAAACACCGACCGACCTGTGTACACGACCAACTTCTTTTCTTGGCTGATCTTCTTTATTGGTTGTGTATGTCTTCCGTCGTTGTTGACTTGTGTGAGGACCACTGTTGAAGTTGTTTTGTTGAATGCCAAGACCAACTCAACTCGTCTTCTTGTTGTAAAATTACAACTTGAGGCAAGAGAAGAGGCAGAGGTGTGGTAGGGTTGTGTGTGTATATATTATTTGCAGTGCAGTAATGTGCGCTTGTTGCGTCTTTCTGTAAAGTGTAAACTGACAATGATTATAGGAAGGGTGCAGTGCAGCAAAGGAGCAGGTTGAAAGAGAGAAGAAGAAAAGAAAAAAAAGATGATGGGCTAACGGGACTTTTTCTGGGCTGACACACATAAGCTCGACTTGGTATCCCCGATTGCCATATACCAAAAAAAGCAGAGGAACGATGGTGTTGATGATGATCATGAGAACAGGTATACTTCATGTAGCCTTTTTGTTATTATCATGTAGGTACGCAACAGCTTTTTTCCAATGAACCCGATATTATTATCCACCACCTGAAGAAGGAATGCGTGTGTACGGTATGTTACCTATAAGTTTTTTCATGCAATAATATGCATGTGTAAGTACATAATAGTATTGGTTGCATTGCGTTGCATGCAGGTATGGCCAAACGCTATTATTATTGTACGGTAAACCTCATCGGGATTTTTAATGCATGCGAGAACCAGAGGTGCGCATTTTGACGTATCGGAACAATGAACTATTCCACAAAAAATTATAATTATAATTATTAAACACGCGCTTGTCTATATTGTAAATTGGGCTCTAAAGTATCAATATAATAGTATTTCAGGAGATAAGCTAACGACAGGTCAAGCGCTCTGGACTATACGAGGCAACAATCGATCGATGCAAGACATTCGGATATTCGGTACACATTCTACGATCACTAGCAAGTAAGAGCATTACAATTTTTATGGACTAGATTTCCCAAACTGGTGAATACACTGGTAATGGATAATCTTCCCTAAATTTTAATTTACTACAAATCCCAAGTCAGTATATCAGTTTGATGATATTGATAAGTCATTATAACTAGGGCCATGTTCGGTCTTTTTAGCTGCAGTTATTTTGCTGCTGGCTGACAACAAAATTTGTCCCCCTAATAGTTTGAGCATCTCTGGGTATCGCACACAGCATGATGAATTGCATGATCTCTGGGTAGAAACAACATTCCACTGTGTAAATACCATGTACCATCATCACAAAGCATTTAACTCTACTCCGAAACAACCCTTGTTTTCTTGACAATTCTCCTCTTTTTTTCTTTCTCTCCTTTACCTTACCTCTTTTGTTGCAAATGATGCATTGCATGTATCTCACTGCACTCTTTGTTGACTGTGTATTGTATGATGATGTGATATTTTATTACTAAAGGAGAAAAAGTGATGTGATATGTGATGATGCTTTTATGCAATTGCTTGCTGGGTTCTTGTTCGGAGGAAAACACTTTTAAGGCAAGGCTTATAATAAAAGGCTCTCTCATCCCTTCCCTCATCTTTTCTCATCAAAATCAGGAAATTTTGTTTTCTCTCCAATTTTTTCCTCCCTCCCGTCTCACCGCACCGCATTCTTCTTCATCTTATTCTTTTGACGTGACTTGACGAGGAGAGTGACTGTATCATTATTATTTTTACTTTGTGTGCATGTTAAAAAAATCACATTTTCTAGTGTACTTTTTTGTTCCTTCCTTGTATGTGCCAATAATGCTGCTGTTAACTACTTGATCAGACTTTGTAAAGCGGCGAACCAACCCAGTGAAAAAAACTCGATCATACATAGTTTATTTACTTATTAATATAAACAATTTTAATTTCTTGGCATCACACTATATAAAATGGTATACGGAGAGAGAGAAAAGAGAAAATGTGAAAAGAAGGTGGAAAGAGAGTATTAATGAAGATGATGTGATGAAGAAGCAAGAAAGGAGAGAAACTAGTTCCATCACTCCAATCCAAATCACACACATCATCATCGCACTCTGAGATCAGATCACACAACTCAAGATTCATCTCATCTCTTCTCTCTTCATATATATGTTTGCAAAGGAGCAAAAATCAGACTGACTGAAGATGACCACTTTTTGTCGAAGGAATGTGCCTTCAAGATATACCACACACATGATTGCACCTCAAAGAGCAAGCAATATGAGCTAGAATACATAAGATGCAATGCACTCAAACAATATATATTGTATCGAGTGAGTTTAGTAAATAAGTGTGTAGTATATGCTAATAACTGTTACTGACTCGCAAAAATGATGGGGATGATGGTGATCACAAGAAGACGATGGCAATATCGAGTGTAAAAAAACAAGTCAGTGATTTTTCTTCTTTGAGATTTTAAGTTGCATGCATGTATGCGATGATCATGATATGAAACGCAGATCTTCATCATATGCACAGAGATTCGATTCCATGAGATCAGAGATCCCAATAGTCATCTGCAAGTCAGTGGTCTGCAATGATATATATGGTGTGCTGCTGCATAAAACTTTGTTCTAATCGCTGAACGACAAACGTGAGATTTTTTTCTGGGACATGATAATAATATGTTTGATTGTGTGATTTTTTGCTGTGATCCGATAAAGTTGTGATTAAATGTGAGTACGGATAACACTACGATGATGTTTGGAGGAGATAATGTGATTTTCAAAGGTAGGCATAGGCCTGGACAAGCGACGGGAATGGAAGGTGGTAGGATGACTGATTGTTGTATGAATTGTGGAGGAGGCGAAGGCGCAAGCTGGGAAAGTGATAGAAACCATTTATCCAGACGGAGAAATCTCAGTAGGAAGCATCATGACAATAGCTATAAGAATGGTGATAGTAATAATAAATTCGTGTCAGATAATAATTGCCGGCGGCTCGTCAAGTCCTGGACGTTTATTGCTGTGTTAAGCATAATAGTCAGTAGTTGTGGTGTGGTGATGGTGAGTGGAATAGATATGCATCCCCATGGAGGGTTTTATCAGAGGGAGGGAGGAAGCAACTTGTTTGACTCGCAGCACTCAGATTTTGGACATGACGATGGGAGCAACGACATGATTATGACGTGCTCCAGACCAACAAAGTCATCAAGAGCTGCGAAATACTTGGCGTTGAAAAAGCTGGATATTCCGTGTGACATGAAGGATAGAAAGAGTTCCTGGTGTAATCTACCTGGTGATAAGTATCCTTGGTATGTACATATTCATTATGGCTATAAGACATGCGCATGGTTTTGTAATTCTTATATGGAAGAATAGAAATGTGCTGCGTAACAAGTAGCGTAGGAGGGCACACACAGAGTATAAAAAAGTAATGCGTCTAGACTATGTAACTCACACAATAAGTAAAAATGAAAACAGGGTAGGAGATCGGAAGAAGCCTAGATTTACTACTTTCTTTGCCCATTTCCCACACATGCACTAACAATAATGGTAGATATGTGTGTAATCATGAGTTTATATGCAAACACAAGAATAAAAGATTGGATTGCAGATAATTATAGCAATAAACCCCGAGAATACCTGAAATTATTGCAGTGCAGGTAGAAATACATGTTATAATTTATCGGCCAGCGGACAACATACTTTTAGGTATTTGTATGGTTTAACGGGGAAAATGATGGGAGAAATTAATGGATTTGAATTCATAGTACTCATTTATACTCATTCATAGGAATGCAGATTAATTTATCTTTAGGTATGTATAAAATTCTTTGAAAAGGAGTTATACAGCAATGAAGGAAATAACTCGTTTGCATTGTGTCTTTGTGCCAATACTTGACAATATACATATATTGACTTCTAAGCATCTAAGCATCCGTTGGAAAGTGAAATCATGCAAAAAAAACAAATACAACGTAAATAAAGAAGAAGTAAGACATAGCGTCATTTTCATTTTCGAGCAAGGATTTTTACTGAGGAAAACGTTACTCAGCGTGGGACATGAATGAGGTTGATTTATTTTTAAGGCGTGTATGTTTCAGTTCCCCTCATGAATATGAATGAATGCATTATTGTATGCAAGTGTGTGTATATGAGCAAGCGAGAAAATTACGACAACAACCTATGCCAACATACACTTATTTTTTTGTAAAGTAAAAGTAAAAATGGAAGTAATGAAAATTTAGGATGATGAGTTGCACATTTTTTAGTGTCTTGCTTATCGTAATATGACGATGATGTGTGTAGAAAAAGAATGAAAGTGGACTCAAGACTCATTTCGTCATTAGCAATGCCCTTCATGATTATATTTATATTTAGAGCTAATGAGCAAAAAGTAGATTAAAAATAGGGCACCGTGATTTCACTTATGTACACGCTTTCGCACGTGCGCTTTTGAAAGAGGAAATAACGGATATATGGTTTGTCTTGTGTATGTAGGCATGCCGTCCGCCGCTTCGTTTTTGAAAACCAAGGGCTGATGCGCAGAATGTACGGTGAAGTCCGTCAGCTAAGTCTTCTACGAATGGAATTTGAAGATGACATGGATGATGAGATGGAAGATGAAAGACAAGGTCCACCCCGTGGACCGTCTCTTCCGGAAGATCACAGGAGGAACAGCATTTTGACAGAAGTGTTAGACGAGAGCTTGCCCCGTATCCTCAGCGACACTCCTCCGGAAGACCAACTCTTACTAAGGGATCACAATATTGCTGGATCTACGCCAAGAAATATGCCATCCTCATCATTCGAAGCCCCCATTGCAACGTCTGCAACCTCACTTCCAAGCAGTAGTGGACCAACAACCCCTTTGGTAGCTGCATCGTCATCTGAAGAGCAGTTGTTGCATTTATTAACGAATGACACGACAGAAGCCATGATAGGTGTTACAATGGATAGCGTTTCAGGAGAGGTGAATGGAACAACAACGACTACTACAGCAACAACTGGGGGTGGCGAAGTGGTTGATACCTCCCCGAGCGGTGGAGATGGGACTACGCTTACATTACAGAGAAATGGGTTGGTGGAGGAGTTAGTTACAGAAGAGGCTACAGCTTCTGTTGGAGTGACAGACGTAGAAAATGGGGATGATAATGAAGCAGAGACAACAATAGTTACCACCACGGAGGAAATGATGGGGCTAAATGAGGATCAAATGGTGGATCAAAGTATTGCTGAGCAAGTGGTGGTTCCCCAACAGCAACTGAATGACGGCTTTGACTCTGCTGGAATGGCTGGAAGTATTGGATCAGATGAGTCGCACGATTTCTTGAATTTGGACAAAAATCACATTTTGTATTTTGACGATGTGGGAAAGAATAGAAGGCCTGTTGTGAGTGGTGGAGGTGGGGATTCTCTTGTGCCACCGGAACAACTCCCATCCCAACAACAGCAGCAGCAGCAACCAGGGAAATTAAAGGCTGTGTAAGAAACACTTGCTTGTTGAAATGTTGCTTTTGAACTGAACATTATCATGTTCCAAATTCTTATTTTAAAAACCTTTGAATTTTCTAAATAGAGGTAGCTTACCAT
>JAHZNG010004702.1:0-10334 GCA_027744375.1 Orchesellides sinensis
TTATTATTATGAACCTCTTACTTTTAAAAGATATTCAACTACTGCGGCCAACATCAAAGTCATTGGACCTCGAGAGCTTAGAGCTGAGAAGTCTTCAGTAAAAAAAATTATGATTTATTTGCAAGCAGAAGACGATGCGTCATAAGAAGCTCAAGCTCAGCTCTCTGCATCTTTTTTGCATGATTGCTCTTTTGGCATAAGCCAAGCTTTAGCTTCACAAACAACTACCGCAGCAATAAACCAAGCAAGTATAGTGTCTTCTGCCAACAAAACACACATTTTGCCGATAACACTTACAATATTTCAATTCCAATAAATTCTTCCACGTGATAATAATATTTTTTTCAAAGATAATGCTCAATATATTTCCCTCTTGTTTTGGCTTCAGCTCAAAAATGAACAAGTGTGTATAAACCAAAGTACATGGAGCCGATATGCTTTTATTCTCTGGCCACTTTGT
Organism: Orchesellides sinensis; assembly: GCA_027744375.1. Classification (NCBI taxonomy): domain Eukaryota; kingdom Metazoa; phylum Arthropoda; class Collembola; order Entomobryomorpha; family Orchesellidae; genus Orchesellides; species Orchesellides sinensis. Next base: position 461 of record JAHZNG010004702.1, read on the forward strand.
CATCGTCACACACAGAGTCATGCATAAAAAAATATGTTAGTCTTTCTTTTACAACAAAAATTATTTTGAATGTAGCTTTTTATTGTAAAAAGATGAAATAAAGTTTTAAACTAAAATTAACCGTTATAATATATATTTTTTGTTTCACCCTGAACATAATAACACTGTAAATTTTATTAAACATGATAATTTTTAATTTATTTGTAAAATAAAAAAAATTCCTACTCAGGCATAAATTTATTACCGCACTTTAAATTACTTCATCGATGGTATCCACTCCTCCGTCCTCCACCATCACCTCCTGCTGTGGTGGTTGTGGCCTTTTTTAGCGATTCCAGTGCCTTCTCCCGCAGCTTCTTCTCTAAATCCTCTGGCACTCCTGATGACGACCCATCCACGTATTTATTCAGAAAGGAGCTAGCTAAGCGACCACTTTTCTCTCCGATGATGGCCTGCTCGGGGGGGTCGTCGCTGTCGCTATCCCCATCCTTGCTGTTGGTGTCCACACCGCTCCTCTCCTCGTCTTCCTCATCGTCGTCGTCGTCATTGCTCCCTTTAGATTTTTTGGCCTTTTTTGATGATTTCTTGTGATGCTTCTTGTGCTTCTTCTTCTCCTTCTTATTCTGAACAAAAACCAAACACTTTTTTAACAAAAACCTTTAAAATTTTTTTAAAATCATATATTTCTTATTTTTTCTTTACTTTTTTCTCCTTCTTCAGCTTTTTCACGTCCTTCTCCTCTTGCGCCGAGTCATCCGACTTATCCGAGCTTTCCCCTCCATCAGAAGACCGTCCCCTCCCATTCCCACTGCTACTACCCTTGTCGATCTCCATCCTCTTCACACCATCTTCAATCTGCGGTGGTGCAGGAGACCGTCTATCCACCCTCTCCCTATCTGCTCCCCTGGATGGAGGAGCTTGCTGCGTTGGGGGTGACGGTGGGTGGCGAAACTGCTGCTGCTGAGAACCATTCTGACTTTTACCTGACCTGCTAGTATCCTCCCTGCTCCTTGACCGGGGTCGTCTCCTATCTGAAGCTCTTGAATCTCGGTCCCTATCTGAAAACCTACGACTGGCCACTTGCGCCCCTCCTCCTCCACGATCCCTCCTGAACGAGTTGTCCCTGTCTCTATCCCTCTGCTGAGGCGGAGATCTTGAGCGTCTTCGAATCTGAAGTGGTGAGCGCCTCCTATCCCTCGGAGATCTATCCCGTGGTCCACCTCCTCCCCTGCTATCCCTGTCTCCCCCACCACGTCTCTCTGGGGGAGGACGACGATCACTTCCACCACGGTCCCTGCTCCTGCTTCGTGATCGTCGTGGTGAGCGAGACGGGGATCGCCTGGCTCTGTACTGGCGTCTGCTTCCACTTCCCCCATCATCCTTCCTCCGGGAGGATGAATCCGTATCCCTATTCAAGTTATCACATTTCATTAATTCATCCACACCTCTAAATAATTTAACTCCAATAAAAAATTCCTCGTTTTTAAATTGCACTAACCTTTCTGGCGACATTTTTTCTTTCATGATGTCCGTCTTGGAGGAGGAGGAGGGTGGGGAGGAGTCTTGTTCACTCTTGAGCAGCTTCTCGTTAAATCGGCTCACAGTCCTTTTGAGAGTTTCAGTCAGCTTCTCCTGATCCTCCTGTGTGTTCCATCATCAATTCACAAAGCAACTACCTTAGCGGCATATTCCAGTATATCACACATTAAGTTTTTTTTATTCATTACCCCACCCCCAAACACAAACTACTTCAAAATTCTACCTTAACTTTGTTCCATACCAAAAATTAACACATTTAAAAAAAATCAAGCCCGCGGCTCTTGAACAACTTACGTTTCGCTTCCTGATTTCTTCCTCTTTTGACTGAATGATGGAGGCTGGGATGCCAGTGACCTGCTCCTGGGCTGAGAGGAGCATGTCCCACAGCTCGGTTGTGAAAATACGGGCGTTTCTTCCATTTAGGAAGCCAGTCAGGTTTATTTGAATTCGCCGTCCATCTGGATACTAAAAATAACCATAAAAACCATTACACTGCTCAATCAACAATAATCCCTCCAACTAATTTAATCATGCTATTTTTTGCGTACCTGGTTAGCCTCCAGCTGATTTAATACAAACTCCTCCACAACGTCATCCTCCATCCCCAGCATGTCCTCAACCCGTTTACTGATCCATGGTCTTAGCACCTCCACCTTCACTTTGGACATGTCCACCTGCAAATCAATTAAATAAATCAGTTTAATCACTCACTGCCATTCACTTACACTCACACTTATGACTTACCAATAAAAAAATGTAAAACCTTATCTTTTTTTAACCTTTTTAGTCACATTTTCACCAAACCGCATCTGCTTCAGCAACTTCTTCTCCTTGTCACTAAACCTATTGTCCTGCTCAGCTGATGTTCCCTTTAATCCCAAAAAATAATCATGATTACCAATTAAAAATCCAAAACATACACTTCCCATCTGATTTCACACTTTCCACCATAAAATCATAAAAATACTACATTATCAATTAATGTGTAATTTCTTACCCGGAAGAAGCCCGCATCCGTCATTCTGCCTACCAAAAGAGCCTTAAAGCTCGTTAATTAAATTATAACCTAATTAAAAATATTCACTTCCAACTTTAACTCCTCCTCCTCTTTAACTTAAATTCCACAGGAAAACTTCCGAAAAATACACAATAAAAAACCTCCTCCTGTTAAAAATGGAATGTCAGCTGTTTTCCCACCCACTTTGAATTATTTACTAGTTAAATTAATTAAAAATGTTTACCTACTGTTCACAAATTATTTGGTTGGCTCGCTGGATGACAACAACACAAAATAACAGCTTTAGGATCTCTCTTCTAGCCAGCCAGGGCTATTCAAACGCCGCGCTCCAAATCTACTCTATGGCTCAAATGACCTTTATATATTCTTACACACACACTGCCGGCTTTTCAATACATGTACTCCTTACTACAACCGCAGCGCTGAGTACACAGTAGACAAGGAGTACACTCTGTTTAAGCTATACATTGGGTACTGTACTCCGTATATATGCACTACGACTATGCACAGTGACTAGCAGAGTATTGATAAGGAGTACACTGTATACCTAGTAATGTTACGCTATCCCTGGAATGCACGTGGGTGCATTTACCAACTGCTCCCCTTCAAAATCTAGTTCCTTTCTCCAAGCTCCTTGCTTCGTGATTGGCTCACTCCCCTCAGGTTTTTTGTTGACGTCGGCAGAATACATGGTGCATTGAGAGCGGCATTGCATTTGATTCTAGTTCCTTTTGCCGATCAGCTCAGATTTTTACTCACAAAAATATTTGCTGTGTATTTTTTATGGAAAAGTGCATTTTCAAAATAACAATCAGCAGGTGCATTTAGTTTAATACACATTAGTGCATTTAGTTGTATACTACGAGGCAGCTGATCGTTAGCTAAATACACTTGGGCTACAAAAAGGGGTTTTAATTTTTAACTTATTTTTTGAAGGGCCCTTTTTTACAAGAAAAAAGAATGACAGGATAAATATCAGCTGGAGGAGGAGTGAGTTTTAAGTGCACTTTAATTGCTTAATTTGTGACAATCACGATCAGCTGATTGGAGCAGCTGCAGCTTATCATGGTCATCCTCCATTCACACTGGATGATAACGGCCTTGTGACGCTGACGGAGGAGGAGGGAGGAGGAAGCAATAAAAACATAGTTATCATGACAGCAGCTGAAAAAGAATGCAACTGTGGAGGGAATGGAGGGATCTCATCGTCATACTCAAGGCAGCTGAGTGATGGAGGGAGGAGTAGTGTTCAGAAGGAGGATCCTCCAAATATTCCAGTGGAAAATCCATTTTTCTTTGCGAAGGGAAGAAGAAGAAGAAAATTATTAAGGGGAGGTGTTGGAGGGAGTCTCAGCGTTTTTCTAGTCCTTTTTCTACTACTTTTTCACCAAGTGCCTTTCACAGCGCGTAAGAATGCAATTATTGTGTAAATAAATTAATTAGTTTTGTAACTAATTTTTTGTGATTGGTTTTCTTGGCAGAGAAAGGTTCAAACAACAATCCGTCCTCAACCAACCAGTTACAATCACCTCCGCGACTGATCATTGCCAATCGGAGGGACATTCGCATAATCGACTTTTACTTTCGTGGCGGAGGCTCCAATATCAGAGGGAACACCTCCATTGTGGTGAATGACTTGGCAGAGGCAACCGCTCTGGACATTTACTATAACAAAGGGGTCGTCTGCTGGTCTGAGATTCAAAGTGAGAAAATTCAATGCAGCTCTTTCAACCAGTCGGCCACTCAAAATGCAAAACCTCCACTGCCTTTTATCAATAATAAGGTAAAATCCTTGATTGTTTAATTAATTGTAATTAAATAATCTCTTGTAAATTTATTTTAATGTATATTTGGTTTTATGTGTAGACGACAATCGTTTCTCAAGCTGTACTAGCACCAGAGGACTTGGTGATTGACCCTGTCACAGGAAATCTGTACTGGACTGACTCGGAAACAAACAGGCTGGAGGTGGTCTCCATTTATCCGCCTTTCCACAGAAAAGTTCTGATTTGGGATGACATCGACCAGCCCCGGGCTCTTGCGCTGGCACCAAATATCGGGTATAAATTAATTTAAATTTAATTTAGTGATTTAAGATTATGATGAAAAAATGTCGTGGGAATCTCTCTGAAAAACATAACATAATGATTTGAATAGGAATGTATTCGTCTGTCTTCTGATAATAAAAAATTATGCTACTTGTAAATTTGTTGTAGTTTTTACTAATTTGGGTTATTTTGTTGATAGGTACATGTTTTGGAGTGATTGGGGTGAACATGCCAAGATCGAGCGTGCCTCCATGGACGGCAGCTTCCGGAAGGTGATAGTAGAAAAAGACGTGTTCTGGCCGAATGGCATAGCACTAGATCTCGTTCAGCAGCACTTGTACTGGATTGACGCCAAGTTGCACTATATAGGTCGGGTTGACTTCGAAGGAGGGGGTCGCGTCGTGATTAACAAAGGAGCACCCCTCCAGCCATTCGCGTTGGTTTATAACTCAGGCTTCCTTTTTTGGTCGGATTGGCGTACAAAGTGAGCTTACAATAATAAAAAATCAGTTAAAAATGATTTAAAATTGGAAAATTATATTACAATTAATTTTTACTTCACTCCAGCTCCCTACACGTCATCCGCTCAGATGGAACAAACTGGAAGACCCTCACCACCAAACAAAACATGACGCCAATGGATCTAGCTGTGTTCTCAGAGCAAACCTTACCCACGCCAGTGTGGGCGTCATCCCGCAACGGTGCAACCACCAGCAGTCCCTGCACCACGGCTGGCTGTAGCCATTTGTGCCTTCTCCACTCCGTCCCGCCTTACTTCAAATGCGCCTGCCCCATAGGAATCAAGCTACAACCAAACAGCACCTCCCAGTGTTCCCCTGAAATCACAAATTTCCTTATAGTCGCCCGTAGCTCAGACATTCGTCGGATATCTTTAGACACTGATGACTTCACAGATGTCATAATTCCCCTCACTGGGAAATCCGGGATAAAGCATGTACTCGCTGTGGATTACCACGTTCAGTCAGGCTACCTTTTCTGGACGGACGATGAAGCAACTCGAATCAAGCGTGCCAAGCTGGATGGTACCTCCCCCCAAATTGTCGTCAAAGATGAGATAATTTCAGTGGGGCGAATAGGATGACAATCAAAGAGCCTTTTACAGATCTGATGGGGATTAAGGGAGTGAATGTAAAAGATCCCATGTGGAACATTACAAATCCGTGTAAGGGAAACAATGGGGGGTGTGCTCATTTGTGTTTTTATAAACCTGGAGGGAATGGGAGGAATGGAATGGACTTTATTTGTGCCTGCAGCTCAGGATATGAGTTGAGCTCGGATGGGAGGTCGTGTTCCATTCCAGATGCCTTTTTGGTGTTTTCAAGGGATGGAGACCTACACAGAATATCTTTGAATAGGACAGCGAGCACTAATATGGATGACGTCATTCCGGTTTCCAAAGTGAAGGCGGCGAGTGCGCTGGACTTTGATACGTTGGAAAGTAGGATTTATTGGAGTGACACGAAAATTAAAGCGATCTTCAGAGCTTTTATGAATGGGTCGGAAACTGAGAAGGTGATTGAGTTTGGGGTAGCCCATCCGGAGGGGATTGCGGTGGATTGGTTGTCGAGGAACATTTACTGGACGGATTTAGAGCGGAATAGGATTGAGGTGGCGAAGCTGAATGGGCAGCATAGAAGGACTGTGCTGTGGTTGGAGGTAGACTCCCCCAAGAGTATTACCCTGCATCCGGCACGAGGTTGGATGTACTATGCTCTGTGGAGGACTGCTAATCCCTCCATTGAGAAGGCGGCACTGGATGGGACCAAAAGGAGCACTTTTGTAACGAGGGTGGGACGGGCGAATGGGTTGACCATTGATTTGGAGGAGAGCTACTTGTATTGGACGGATATTGACTCGATGACCATTGAAAGGTGCTCCTTGGATGATCCCGCGAGAACACGACAAGTGGTCCAACCTGCCAGAAATGGATTTAAGCCTTTTAGCTTGGCGCAATATCAGGAGTATATTTATTGGAGTGATATGAGCTCTCAGACTATTCAAAGGGCGCATAAGAGCTCTGTGAGTGTTTTTAATAGTGACAGCGGGGGAGGGGGTGGTGGGGGGCAGGATAGACCCCAAAAGTTGGCAAGTGCCTTGAACGTGATCGACATGGCGATTTACCATAAATTGAAGCAGGTTGGGTGGAATCCGTGTTCTGTGAGTAATTGTAGCCATCTCTGCTTTAGTATTCCGGCGGGAGGTGGTGGGGGGTATGGCAGGGAGGAGGGGAAGAATAGGGGTGGGGCTACTCCAACTATGGCGCAATGTGGATGTCCAACGCATTACACGTTGAGTGAAGATGAGACACGGTGTGAACCCCCAAAGGAGTATTTGCTGTATAGTAGTGGCGCCACCATTTCCAGGCTTATCTTGGACACCCCGGATTGTCCAGATGCGGTTGTGATGGGAGGACAAAGTCAGAAGCAAAGGGGGATCAGTGCGATTGCTTGGGATGGGGTGAGTAGAAGTATTTACTGGATTGACGCAAAGACTCAGGATATCAAGAAGGCGGGGGAGAATGGAGGGGGCGCCACTGTCCTCACAAATTATGTGGATGAAACTTTCCGAGCTTATGACCTTGTCTTTGATCCTGTGCGCCAGCTGCTGTTTTGGTCGTGTGAAAATTACAACTCAATCAATGTCACTGATTCATCCGGCAAGAATTTGGGAAGTGTGCTGAGTGGTGGAGGAGGGGATAGTGGGGATGGTGACGATGAGGGTGATACTAGACCAAGGCTGTTGGCGCTGCATCCGTATAATTCTCATTTGTATTTTACCAACCAAGGTAAAATCGAAAGGGTGAAGGTGGATGGCATGCAGAGGGTCGTGATTGCTCAGGGAGCGCATAGCATTGCTGGGATTGCGGTGGATGTGGTGGAGGGACTGTTGTATTGGAGTGATTCAGGGAGTAGAAGGATTGAGATGAGTGAGTTGGATGGGAGGAACAGGAAGACTTTGGTGGCGGGATTGGACTCCCCCAGTTCTATTGCTGTTATGGGAAGGTTAGTAATTAGTAAAAATTAATTAAAATCATAATTAATTGAAAGGGTTAAATGGTTAAATTAAAAAAATAAAATGCTTTGTTTTTTAGATTTGCTTACTGGATTGAAGACCGCGGGGGAGTGGAGCGAGTGGACAAGTACTCTGGGGAGGAGCGAGTGCGTGCCTTACCCCGCATGGAGAAAGCTAATCACATTGTGTTCATTAACGACTCCATCCCAGATCATCATGTAAGCATAGTACCCTCCATATTCCTTTTGTTTCCTCCAAATATGTGTATTTTATTGTGAATTTCTTTATTTCATGTAGACATTTACAAATTGTGACAATCGCTGCTCCCAACTCTGTGTCGACACCGAGTGCTCCTGCTTTGAAGGCTTTGTGTTATCTATGGAAGACCGTCGTACTTGTGGCTATCGCCTCCCTTGTGGGCCCCATGAGTTTTCCTGTCAACGTGGCAAAATAGGGTGTATCCCCCTTCAACTGAAATGCAACGGGAAGGCGGAATGCTGGGATGGAAGTGACGAGCTAGACTGTGGCCCCGAAGAGATCTGTGACTTCCACTGTCCTTGCGAGGGCGCCTGCTTCCGCCCAACGTGCCTTAAAAAGTCAGAGATTTGTGATGGCAAGCCAGACTGTCCTGGAAGTGGGTACGACGAAAGTGAACTGGCTTGCTCTGCCGCAAAATCAGCCTCTTCCAACTATCCCTCCCACTCAGACTCCACAGCCAGCTCCCCACTGACAACAGTGGTCCTCCCAGTGCTTCTCATCGTGGGAGTGATTGTCGGCGCCATAACGTGGTACTGCGTGGTACGCTCTCGTCAGCAACAAATGTTCTCTGAGGAGTGCACCGACCCCCTCAACGCCCCTGGAACCAACATGACCACCGTCAACACAGCTGACACCCTCCACCAGTTTGCTTCAACAAATGGTTCCTCCTCCATAGGTTCCTCACCCTACTGCGAGCTGCTTGTACCCCACCCAAGTCCAGCAACGGAAGTGAGAAGCTTCTGCTGCCACGGCAATTACGCCATGTACTACAAATCAGTGGAGCCCGCCCCACCGCCTACGCCTTGCAGCACGGACGTTTGTGATAACTCGGATATTTATGCTTTTGCCCCGCCTCCAAGTCCTCACACGTCCAGTCCCCATTCCACCATTAGGTCATATCCTCCTTATCCCCCTCCCCCCAGTCCAGATCTTACTTGACACGTTCTTAACATCTTTTTGATTATTTATTATGGAAAATAATGTGCAGCCTTTTAATTGTTGATATTATTATTGTTGTTGCTATTTTTATTCGTCTATTGAATCGATTTTTTATGTTTTAATCATGTAATATTCGAAAAGGATTTTTATTGTATGTCTTGTATTGTGTATGGGTGGTTTTATATTAAGACAAATAGAGTAACCGAGAGAAATTAAATAATACGTGTATTATAGAGCAGCTTTTACAAAAAGGTTTTTTATTCGCATTGGCCACTGATGTTGAGTTGAATTATATTTTAATTAGAGAACAATGTGCACTCATCATAGAAAATTGTAATCATAAAGCCGACTAAACTTTTTCATTACTAAGTATTCCTATTCCTAATTACCTAGGCTTCACTTGTACTGGTTAGACATGCTTCTAAAAATACAAATTGTAAATTATTTATCCATCCAAAAGCATCATTAATTCAATCTAAATTGGGTAGCTCTGCAAAAACGGTTTTCACTTCCTTGCTAAGCTCATAGCTTGCCCTAGTGTATTCAAAAGCAATCCCATATACCACTCGTACCTGATAAGTACTGAAGCACTTATAAGTGTATTCTGAAATCTTTCCCTAGCAAACTAAATACACTTATAGGTGTATTGGATATAAATTCTCTATGAGACGAAATACACCTTATGGTGTAGCATGGAAACAAAATTTTTATGCCTAAATACACCTATTAGTGTATCTTTAAAATATCTTAGGAGACGGAATACACCAATAGGTGTATTATAAATTTACCGCATAAACTTCTCTTTTTATCCTCAAAAATGGCATTTTTTGGCTTAGGATGCCATTTATGATACGAGTATGATACCATATAACATTATATAATATAACATAGGTACTTATTATTGCATTTTTAAAACTTAGACACCGAATTGGCTAAAAAATTACATTTGGTAACCTAAAGTCTACAAAATACTGGAGTTTTAAAATATTCCCTGAATCTGGAAAATAAAAAAGGTTTCAAGTTCCAAAAATTTTAGTTT
>JAHZNG010004703.1:0-27469 GCA_027744375.1 Orchesellides sinensis
AATTTAAATGGAACTGGATTGTAAAAAACCCCATAGATACTAGTTCGGGCTAATCACAAGCCGAGGCCAGGAACGGATAAAATAGCATCATCTGATGTCATTATATATCTACTTGTTCCCATATCTCTGAGTAAATCACTGTAAGTTGCTTCATTCGAATCGATTGAACTACATTCAGATCCCACAGCAACAGCGGAATCATTAGGTCTTCTGACATTCAGACCCACGCTAATACTAGCCCTGACTGTAGAGTCATCGAATTTCTCCTGCTTGATATGTATGAAGTTTTGATGGGAATCATTCAGACTCCGACTCAGACCCCCATTAATACCAGCCCCTGTTGTGTCATCTAATTTCTCCTGCTTTATAAACACAACGTTTTGGTGAGGATCATTTAGACCCATGCTCATATTAGCCTCTGTTAAATCATCGAATTTCTCTTGCTTTACAAACACGAAGTTTTGGCGAGGATTATTATTGTAGTTTTCATCTCTGTAGAACCCTTCGTCACCTCGATACCCCCCATGACTATTTTCCCGTGTTCCAAAATCCACATGTCGCCTAACCGGCAAAATATTTTCTCGTTCTCCCGCAACAGATGTTCGTAATACCAGCTCAACGGGCGGTGGCGTTTTTTCAACTATAAGATATCAAACCAACCATACATTTAAAACTCCTTTCCAACATTTAATTCAAGAAATTCAAATATCCCCTTCCTCCATTCCATCATACCTTGCCTGTGGTACGCCTCCCTTCTAACCCCTTCTTCCTTTCGAACATTCCCATGGAATGACCTAGACATGATTCCACCTCGTCCTCGAAAACTCCACCGCCGGGGATGGTCTGATCCAGGCCTAGATCGAGGAGGTCCATACTGAGGTGGAGGGGGATACTGACGTTGATGATATCGAGCATACGGGTAGAATCCATGATGAGCATACATTGGAACTGGAACCTGTCTTACATACGGAGGAGGGCCTCCATTAAGCTCCTCATAACTATTATACTGTGGATGAGGCGAATGGGGATGACCATACGGAATCATTCTAGGATCCTGCTGATGCTGTTGATAATGCCACGGCTCCTCCATAGGAATCCTGTACACCTGTTGTTTTCCCCTCTCCATTTCAGTCCTCAAAATCACTCCAGTCACCACCTCCAAATCTAACTCTCGCTTGTATTTCAACTCCTGCAAGATAAATCAAACAATCGATTACTTTCCCCAGAAAAATCCTCACTCCACCAATCACCCAACTTCCCACTTTCCAAACCTTCTCCCAACACGTGTTCCAAATATCTTTAATACTTTGAAAATACACTTCTGGAAACATTTTAGAACTTTTATAAGAAAACTAAATTAATTAGCAACTGCAAAATTTTAAGAAAACTAAAATCAACTGAGGTGTTTTTTAAATTAAAGCTTACCTTTTCTCTGTCTTCAATCTTCAATCCATGCAGCCAGATACTGATGTGACTGCGCCCATGCGTAATTCCAAACAGCTGCTAAATGCTTTGAAGACAGGTCCTTAGGTACTTCCAGTATTTTAATTGAATTAAATAAAATTTCAAAAAAAATTTAAGTTGAATTTTAAATATGCAGGGTATATTGTACAGTGCATTGCATTATCAGTACTGTGCTAAATTCAAATGGAAATGGGTAGTTTTGAAACGAACAGACATGCATAAATACACTTAGAATGTCCTCGTGAAATGAAGTAGAGCTCATATTACGTTGTATGCATAAAACGCTAAATTAATGTATTGTACGTAGGTACCTGGGTTGACTTTAGGTTTTTGACCTTGACATTCTTCATGATGAGTTTAAAGCGTATGCGTACGTTTCAACTTTTGATTATTGTGATACTGTCAAATATCATTTCATATTTTTATGATGGGTATGGTATACGTATGGATATAATGGATGTAGGAATATGAATTGTTGGTATTAATTACATGCAAAATTGTTGTATGATTTTAATTTTAGCCCAGGGCCCAGGATGCTGTGGATCAGGGAAAACTTGAGTATTGTACAAGGCATGCTTTACTGGATAAATTTGTATCTCGCGTGGATTCCAACAAAAGATATTGATACACTGCATGAAAGTAGGCACTAGGCTTGCAGTTACGGATAAAGTATTTTGTATAATATTAAACTGCAAATATGTGTAGTATGTTGCATAATTATAGAAAAATGCACATTATTGTTGGCTTATGATTGGTTTGGAATGGAATGTTGTGTTGTTGTGGGTTCATGAAATAGTACGTAATAATGCAAATGTAATCGTAGATTTGGTAAGATAAAGCCAAATCATTTTTAGACGAAATGGTGAGCATTCACGGTTTGATGTTCATCATGTCTGCAACGTCACATCTTATTCTTCGATCATATATTTCCCAAGGAAATACTGAATCTTATCTTGACAATCAATCGTGCAGTGTACATAGTGTGTAATATTTAGTAGTCCCTGCCTTTGATTTCATTTTACAAGTACAAAAGGAAAAATACCCCCTCATGTATGCATATAAGGATATTTTAAGGACCAACAAGAACTCTTCTATTTCCAATGTATGAAAATAGAATGATGATTTAAAATAAAATTCTCGGTTAGGGGTCTACGAGCTCATTATGTGGATTGCGGTGACTTCGCTTCTGTACGCATTCACAAGATTCATAAGATTGTTACAAAAATCATGCATAGACTTCTTATGCATACATCAAATATTTTTCATGCCCTTTCCTTTTACGTATTCTGAGCTATACAACGTTGTAAGGACGGACTGCACATCATAATCTTGCAGATCTGAAGAACATGTGCGAGACCATAACAATAACAGTTAGGTATGTACATTCTTCCAAGAGCGATATGTAATGCTTAAGCCTTTAGCTGTATCAGGTATGGTATGTATGCATCTTCCTCTTACTGAGTTAGGTATAAAACTACCCACTATAAAGCTCTACGACATTCCTGTATATATGCAAGGAAAGAACAGATGAAAGGGTTATGCATTCGTAAATAGATCATGAAAACAGAAAACAGTTGGGTTGAAACAGTAAGGATGAAGGAAAGAATGCAAAAATACACCTGTAATATCAAAAGATGTATCTTATAGCTTAAGTCATCAGTGCAATAGGAAGTTTACAAGATTTTTACACAAGTAAATCCGCTATGGTATGTTAAATACCTGTGGATGGCTCAGTGCATTTAAATAAAAAGTGATGTGTAGGCGGATATTTTTTCTTGCAGGCATTTCCTGAGGGGTAGAGATTAGGGTTTAAAGTAAAAGTAATTATGATGAAATAAAAAATGGTGCTATAAAATAATCAGTTTATTAACAGGTAGGTTTTTCAATAATAATCAGATTATTCTATCCAGTAAGACAGTGTAAATAGTACACAAGTAGCTTTTGAAATTTCTTTGAAGTTGCTTCAATTTAAAGGAAGATACATATAATGGTTCATTTAGATTTGAAAAGGTTGGCGTCCTCTTCATTTGAGTATAGCTAAGAAAGAATGAGTTTTATCATGCAATACATTTAAAATACACAAATACATCTATATTCTTATGAGGTGTAAGCTGTTTATGTGCAAATTTTGTTTTAAACCCTTAAAGTATTTATATATATTGCATCTTGAAGACGTGATAACTTGGATTCTTTCAGAGTGATTCAGTGGTCATTGAATTACATTGACAGTGTTCTTCTATTGTACAAAATTTGTCTTTTGTCTTATCCTTTAAAAAACAGTTTTAAACGTCTCCTTGTCTGGCTAGACAACAACATTGGGAGGATTGCAAAATTTTGTAAAAGGCAAAGACATTACTTTTAGAGGTGTTTTATTCTGCGCATAAATGTTCTTTCTGAAGAACGTCCTTTACTACTCTAACTAAATCTATGCATATGTACTGCACTAGTATTTTAGCAAAGACTTATAAACTTGCAAAAAAACTAGTTGTTTGCTATAGCGTATACGTTTGCTAGTTAGATTTGGAAACTTTTTCTAAAGCATTGCAATAACTAACCCGGGACGGGAGGGAAAGCACCCTCCACTGTAAGTTTTTCGCCAGCTGTGCCATTTTTAGAACTTCATATAACACAATTTTTGCAAAGATATTCTTCTCTTGTCGGTTGCCAGCCTGGCCAACAGCAAATTGGATAATCCGTATAACGCCAAACTGAGATTACACTTATAACATCTCTTCTGCTATTCTCCTCATCCCCACAAGTGTCTTTTAGAAGAGAAGCTAATGACTTTAGAACCATGTAAACCTTTCGGTATATACCTAAGCATATCTGTCTACTGATACCGGATTGGCCTTAGGAAAAGATGTCTTTTCATAAAAAACGCTATATGTATTCTACAGTGTTATATTAGTGCGTATTCAATTTTTTGTGATATTTGTGAGAGAAACTAGAGCTATTCTAAAGAAGCTTACGAATATACAAAAGAGCACAGCAGGACAGCTTCCTTGTTTTTTAACATGACCCAGTTCCATTGAATTGCGCTGCCTGCCACTCATTCCCTATCAATAAATAATAATAAAGGTATTTTAAAAATACGGTCATTATCAAACGATACTATTTATCATCCTTCAGGAATCTCAACCTTGTAAATTGTAAAATAGTTCAGCTATAGTAAGGTAATTGAAAATACGCTTTAAAATATTTGCATGCAAATAATGCCGAGTGACCGAGTGGGACGTTTGTAGTAACGTTTGCTTTAATTAACACTTTTTAGTCAGAATGGATCCAGAAAATCAACTTCCCACCACCCACCGGACCTACACGACGACGACCACGGCGATAGACATGACCATTAGATTTGACCCTGCGTATGTAAGGAGTCTGCCGGGAACCCTGAAAATTGGACAACTGGTATGGGCCATACTTTAAAAAGCTTTTAATGGAATTTAAAGAATCCCGATTAATTTTTAACATTTTTCGTGTAAAATCTTGGTTTATATTGTGTGTTTAAGGTGCTGAATTTACTTGGCTTCATCTGCGTATCCGTGGCCAGGAACTCTAGGGCTCATAATGCCAATTGGTTTAGTTTCGTTTCGATGGGTGGCTTTTGGATTACCTTGATTCTACTGCTGTTATTCTTGTTTCACGTTATTGAGAGGCTCCACTTCATCCCGTGGCTTCTTGCGGTAAGTACCTCTGACAAGAGCTTATCTTGCTGACACGATCATATACGTTGGATTGATTATAGATTCTAAACTGTGGAATAGATTATAGATTCTTAGTCTAACTATGTAATTCTAAATTCTAGTATAATTTGTATGTTTCTTTCTAGGAGTACGTTTACTGTGGAATCTGGGCGTTCCTTTATTTCACAGCTTCTACTGCTGTGGTCACCCTTGGCCATTTTGAAGGCGTGTTCATTGCTGCAGCGGTAAAAGTTTAAGGAATAATTTCAATACAATATGTGTCAAAGGTTTTGCAGATCTGAAGTTTTAATCGATTTGATTTTGCGATAGATTTTCGGGTACATTGCCATGCTGTTATATGGCTTTGACGGGTATCTGAAGTACATCGCATGGAAAGCGGGTGAACTGGCTCAAGGCGACCGGAAAACAACGACAAACACAGTTCACTCATAAACCAAGAAATTACTTATTGTTACCTATACTTAAGTTATACTGCGTAGTTAGTTGATGTAATTAAAATGTTTAAATATGAAAATACTTATTACTTGTATATATGTGTATCAGAACTAGAACTAGTTGTATGAGGTATTTACCATTATAGTTTATCAAACCAGATACGTATGTAACTATTGTAAATTCGTTGAAAAATGATTTTATGTTGGTGAAATCTACACTCGAGTCTCTAAACATAGTTAGAGGGTCAATGTTCAGTTCTTTAATAAGAACGGTGAGTGAAAGTTGTTTATTAATGAAAACTGAAAGCCGTGATTGCAATCTCAGTCGTTCGATTTGAATAATTTAGATTATGTATAAGATCCTTTTGTAACCATTTTCAAAAGGTTCCAAACATAATGTACACTTAAGTCTATCCGTGGCAGTGCAGTCATTTGCCTAATTTCTAATTCCATTCTATAAATGTATGTATAAAGTATTCTGTCCGTCCATGACAATCAATTGAAACTGTGGGTCTATAATACATTTCAATCTCAACAATACATGAACAAACATTTGCGAATTCAGATAATCATGCCAGACTTGATTAAACCGTGTTTTAACCTATTCGATATATGCACAAACGTTTGACGCAATCAATCAAATCAATGATAGCAAGTTACCTTTGTAAATTTCTTGTACAATCGAATACATGCATAATATTATGCCATCGCAAATTATAAATTTATCACAGCATGTAATTAAAATAGTCTCAGGTTTCCGATATTGTATGACAAAATTATGTTAAGTATTGCGGAGTCGCATAAAACAATTCCCATTGTTGTGCTAATGCAGTATCTTCAAAAGAAGCTTTAAAAGAGAAAAGTTACCAATTGTAATGTAAGCCACAATAGCTCCTCGCCATCAAGACACTATTAGAATTGTATTAGATGTCACTTTTATGTCAAATTATTTATTATTATCAAATAAATGACTGAATTTTACTGCCGTGAATCTGCGAAAAACATGTACTCTTCTATGTACTCTCTTAGTAATCAATTAATAGATATGGAATTACTTTCTATTGCTTGTAAAAAATAAACAAGTGACAACCGATTATTTTATGTTTATCTCCGCTACCAATACCACCAATCAATATGTAAACCCGTAAGTCATCTTAGAATACCACGGTTTGAGATCTCTTTGAGGAAGTTACCATTACTTCACACGTTTCATATATATGTACATACATACATCCCCACCAGGCTCCTAGTTCTTATCCTCCTCCAAAAATAAACGGAACAGTCTCACACTGGCGGTTCTGCTCTACCTCCAAAAGTATGGAAGGAAAAATGACGACAGAGTGTGCAAATATAAGTTCCCAATCCACGGAACTTCTGTCTGGCTGGTGGCTGGAAAAGCGTCAATAATGACGGCTCATCTTGGGCTAAAGTCTGTCAAAGGCAAGAGGAGAAAATTTATTTTTGTATGCATCATCCAATCTGAAAATCTACTATTATGTTTTCTTTCCAGCAAATACGCTAAGATTTTTCCTAATCTGAACAAAGGTTGATCACAGTCACATACGCATTTTCATGAGAAGAGTTGTATAAGATTTGTTTTCTGCATATTTTATGCATATATGGTAAATGTAGTCGTCAATCTAAATTTGGTTTAAACTATAGCCAGTAGTTTTCTGTTTTCTGTAAGTCAACGATTGCAAAGGTATAAATGCAAATTTAATTTCATCAGAGCTGGAATGTAGGTACATTTCCAAAGGATGTATATAGGCGTTGGCGTTTACAGAAGTTTTCATCTTGTATAAAAAGTCTCAGTTCTGACTACAAGAAGTAAAGTTCGACTGATAAATCGTTATGTACTCAGATGTATTTAAGTATGTATTATTGAATGCATTTCTTCTTTCGTCTAAGGGAAGGGTAAGTCAAGTGGGTTTTACCTTTGAAACATGCATAGGTACATATTATGTGATTATGACAGACTTGTTTTTTACGGAACCCCTTCTTCCTCAGGTGCATGCTTTCTGCTGAAAATAAACGGAGGATACAGAATTGAGTAAATACGTTACGGTGTTTTGTTTGCTGGCGATGAGGAGTCTCCCAATCGTCAAATAAAGGGTTGGATAATGACTAAGTATATGTAAAACGTAGTAAGCCAGTAAGCCTCTGTTTCCTACATGTGTACATAGCATGTGGGCTGTATATATATATATGACTTTATCAAATAACTCATTTCTAGCATTACCTTTAATTACACACACCAACAATTGGGGGCTAGGAATAGAAAAACTGAAGCTTTTCATGCGCAAATGTATATACTTTAAATATGTGTAGGTATACAATGTATGTATGTACATACATTCATAGTATAAATTGTTCTCCGTGAGTGAAAGATACCTATGTATGGTTTTGTGAGACGCGATGATAGTTTTTTACTACCTGGTCTTCTGGCAACAAACAACAAAACCACTTGCACATGCTTCTAGCTTCTAAAAACCTTGTTGCTGACTCTTCATCTCTGTCGATTTGATGAGGAATTTTGTGACTCTTGAAACTCTTGATGCATCATCAAGAGTAGCATCATAATAATTGTAAATAAATACAGGTCCTGTGAGAACCCATTGCAAGTTGTGGAGCTGGTAGGTAAATACAAACAGGTATGCAAAGCATTTTTTACTGAAGCCATTCCATTGTATTGGCTTTTTCATGTTGTCTGATTCATACCACAATAAATATTATTAAGAGAATATTTATCGGATATGTTACTGTGTACACAATTCTCATTAACTCAGGAAAACGTAGTCTGATTAATAAATTATAGTTAACCTTTTATCAACATTGCATTCCTACTGCATTGCTCAAACAAGTGTTATTTTTCCTGTAGAAGATAACTGCAGCAGAATAATATAGAATTTGATTATCTCTTTATTGATCAAGGAATCAGTAAATGTTCTTTTTATGGAACGTGCTATTTACTAGATTTTTAACGGAAAACTGTAATGAGCTTGCATAGATTACAATAAAGTTTCCCTGTTATAAGTGTTAAGATTGAGATATACTTATATGCGTAGATTGAGGATATGTGCAATAACGCTTCATTACCTTCCATCATGATCCACAATACGCAACATCCACGTACATTTGATAAAGATTAATTATTAATGTGTTTTAGTGTGTTGTTGTGAGATGGATTGGAGATATGAATAAACAAAACATAGTTTTATGCAGTAATTACTTGATCGTTAATATTTCCGAATAATAATAGACCATTCAATAACTTTCAGAATAACAATCATAGAATAGAGAAAGAGTTTTTTTTACAAAGCAGTTCAGCGTTAACCTAGTCAATGGAAATATTTGCTGATGGTTATATTGAGTGTGACATGGGTATTTTGGGAATCCTTTAACAAATACCAGAATCTGGGTTGGTTGGAGGTGTAAAACGTGAATAATAGTTTTGGTGTGTTTGTTTTGTACACAAAAAAACAGTGAATCATCGCTACCCGTCAGAATAAAGCTCAGTTAAAAAATGCATCCAAGCATGGAAACGGGGAGACCCGTTCAGCCTGGCAGCTCCCAGCAACAGCATCACCACATGGGGAAGATTATGTCTGGATCAGCTTCCACAATGAGCAGCTTCCACCTCGACCCACATTACATTGTGACTTTTGGTGGATTTCTAAAAATAATGCAAATTGTATGGGGGCAAATATCAAAAATTATCATCAATTATATACATTATTGACAAATACCTACATATTATTGACTTTTGATCATACTAATGTAGTGTGTGATATGCATTCACCATAAATCACGGTGTACATAAATCATTGAAGCTAATATAAACACATGCCATGATAAACTAATATGTTCCACTTTTTTATGTTTTTTCATGTTCAGCTCTTCAGCTCCCTGGGTCTTATCTGCATACTTTCAGCAAGTAGAACGTACTACTGGTACAGTTTCGTAGCTCTTGGAGCTCTATTCATTACTCTGATTCTGTTTGCCTTCTACGTATTCCGGGTGATTGAACGACTTCACTTTGCACTCTGGATCTTTGTAAGTGTGCTGAAATAGAACATAGTAATAATTGGAAATGCAAACAGTAAAATATTACATTTTGTATATAGATATGTATATGATTATGATTTATGCGGAAATATATATTATGAAACGAAACGATAAAGTAACTATGAAAGAAGTTAATATCGTTTTATGAGCTATAAATAATGCAACGTGTAAGCAACCGATTTGTATCGTCTGTCTCTTCTGTGTAATGTATCAATCATTTTTTCAAACCAAAGAAAAACAAATAGAGTGAAAATGAAAACGATGATGCAAACTGAAAATATGCAGGGTTTGACGTAATATTTTTGTTCCACACAGGAAGCCATATACTGTGGAATTTGGGCATTCCTTTTCTTTATCATATCAACTTCAGCCGCTAATTTGGGTCAGCATGAAGGCGTCTTCATAGCTGCTTCGGTAAGATAGTTTTTTAATTTCGGACTTTTGTGTAAATTTTGTAGTGCTTATGTATATCAGGAAATTTTGTTTTTAAATTAGGTTTTTGGCTTCTTGGCCATGATCATGTACGTGTTGGACACAATCCACAAAATTTTCCTTGCAGCAAGTCGGGATACAAGACAGTTGTAAGGTTCAGGAACAAGGATTAATTTGCTGTTGCCTTTCAGGCGAAGAAGCTTGCAAATTTGGAAAGGCTCAGCTAAAAGTCTTTTATTTCCATCTCTCTTCTTGCAGACTATTGCTACCACCGAGCAACAAAACATTTTTTAGAAAAATAGACGTTAGGGTACAAAGAAAATATTTTAAATAATATATTATGAATACTATATAGCATATTATAACTACATCACCTTTTCCCGTAAATGTTCTCAAAGTTTTAATCAGCACAAAGCAAAGTGCCAGTATTAGAGCGAGTACTTATAAGTAAAATTTTTAATAATGTCGCAACCCAGTTATACAGTTTTAGTAGTCTTTACCCGTGCCTTAATCATTTAATCAATTTATATAATTGTGGAGTTTGTTGGGGTTTGAAAGGATTAAAATTGGTTAAGGCTATACATTCTTTCGGTTAAATGATTAAGGTTTATGTAATCATCAAATTATGACCCTTTTAGATGTTATTCTACACACTTTAAATGATTTCATTGTGTTCATTGTTATGTGTCAATATATACTATTTTAATGAATGTAGGTAGATAATATTTTGGTTATATGTTGTATGTTTATTAAGTGTTTGTTATGTTTGTGGTACGATGATTGCCATTAAATATTTCTGGATTTACATTCGTGTTTTTAAAGAATAAATAAAATAACACTACGTATTCAATAATACAATGTAAATTGTTTGCTAAATGATTTAATTTGTCATACACTATGAAGTTCAAGCTGAGTATCCACCACGCTATTAGATTCAATTTTGATGTATGAACGTATTTGCGACAAAGGACAAAAGTTGCTACGTGCAAAATTTAAGCCATTAAATAGTTCAGATCTAATTACAAATTGGGATTTGACCTCTTTATCTATTCTACTAACCATGCTTCTTATCGCATAAAACAGCATAATATTTTTAATTTTTGCCTGAGATCACGTTCCGAATCAGTATGCTTTTGTTTCCTGTTGTTACAATTTTTCAATAATACCGTTCGTTCTTCTTGTTCACACATCTTCGGAATATTACAACAAGCAAATTGTTTGTCTTTTAGCCTTTCAGAGTTTGTATAATGCAGTCAATATCAGTGTAAAATTACAATAAACTATGAACTTAAAATTTAGATTAAAGAATAGGATATCCACTAGATTTCGTTTAAATAGGTAAGTGTGCATGACTTGGCATAATTAAGTTATACCAAATTACAAAAACCATCCTCTTCATACAAATGTAGATCATATTTTAATGATAAATTGGAATTTGCGATTTTTATGTTCAGTACACGGCAAAGATGTCTTATATAATATCCAACTGCCTGCATGTGATCTGTATGTATAAGCATGCTTTAGTATATTTTGTCAGGATTCCAAATAAAATCCCATTTAACTGCAACCTGTATGCATAGACGTAGATGGAAAGTTCAAAGTCTGAAGAAATCACCTTCATTTCAAAAGTAAATGGCCGAACATTCGCTAATGGCATTGTGTCTCTATCTAATCTGCTCGAAACAGTCAGTCGAACATTTAGTTCAGGTAAAAACAACGGCATGGAACATTATTTGGCAGCTTATGATATGATGACAAAATATTGCTCTGTTAATTTTAAGCGAGCACAATAGGTAGTTTGGAACAGGGAAGGATTACCTTATGTACATATTTAACCTTCCATAAGCACTCTTCTTGATTAAATTTTTGCCATTCAACTACTGCTGTCGTAAAGTACGCTAATTTGTAACGCTGGAAGTACGATGTGACATATGGCAAGATGTCATAAAGGTAATTGATCTATATTGGATGTCGTCAAAATCTTGTTTACTTCATCTTCCTAGTTGCTGTACAACTTGATCATGTTCATGTATTACTTACATTTACATTTACTTTTATCTATTCAGCTTCCTCATCAGAACAATACACTCAGCCAAATTACGCCAAACCTGCTAGGTTTGTCCTTTATCTAGCAAACTTTCAGTCATCAACTTATCCTTGTTAGTGCTTACTGGATTGCCTTTTTAATTCGTAAAAATGACTACACTATGTGACAAAGTGTTATTTCTATATTTTTATGAATGACTACAGCTTTAAAACATTTAAATTACATAAGCGAAATGAATATGAGTTGAATATCAATGATGGTGTATTGGCTTCGAACTAACAAAGTATATTTCATTGTATCTAACTTTTTTTGCACAAGTACATACGTACCTTGACTAACCATTGTACAAGCATATATTATACGGATCGATATAATATTTGATAACCAAAGTTATGTTAAGTATGTATGTATTCATCCAAATACACTAAGTTGTAAGGCAATTAAATAACCCTGACGCTATGAGTTGCACTTGCATCTACAAAATTTGTTTATCATTATGTTAAGATTATAGATAAAAATTTTGACAATAACAATATATCTTACAAACTAATGATATCGAAATATAAATAACTACTCTTGATATATAAAAAAGCTCATCAATGTCCATTTCATATAAGGTACGTTTGTGTCCAATGTCCACTGTGATTACAAAAATCAAATAAAGTTATGAATATCAAGCCATTTTATCATTGCTCCAACTGATCCCACTATAAACCATATCGTTCATATTAATACGTTACGTTCCATTGTTTTAAACTTATCTTCAAAACTTCATCTGTTTAGCATCATACATATGTAGCTCTATTTAGAAAAGCAGCGTTATTGAGAATTGAATAATGCTTCATTGGCTTTGTTTGTCGCATGCACTTTTATGAAAGCTAACAGCCAGCCCAGAATCTTTTCACCTTGGGACTGACTGAGTGAATTACAATACGTATCCATCTGCTTCTACTTTAGCTATATGCATTTGTCGACGGTTTCCTACTGTACAGTTCTCCAAAAGGGGTTTAACGCGTGAACAAGCCATTGGGAATAGAACATATTATTATGGAACTGTGTGAATGATATTGTAAAGAGTACAGAGTACAAACGACGAGTGCACATGTACTCAAACAGAGAATTGAGAACTGAACACATATATCCGTCCACATTTTTATGTAGGAACAGCTTCTAAGTTCACGCAAAGGATAAAGGATATTCCAGTGTTTTTCAGCTCAGTTACCAATCTTCCACGGTCAGAGCCAGATGTGTACACAAAAAATTCTGTATTATATTTGAGGCTTCATTTAGCAGTCAGCATGTATGACATGACTGTTAGAGCTGATAATGGTTCGTTTTCTCTCTCTTCCATAATAAGTGAGTCAAGCCAAGAAGTCCTATTAAAATCTTGAAGTGTGTTTGTGTAATGTAATGTCCAATATACAGTGACTTTTAGTCTATTAGCTGTATTCTAGTAGTACATAAGCGGTTGCTACAAAAGACTCACTCCTTCTCTTCTGCATCTGATATAATGTGAGTTCCCTTTTCACGTGTTTTGTTTGTCAGATTTTTTTTTATTCCTCCAGAAAAGAAGAGCTTGTTTGATACGTTATAAGAATTGTAGATTTACAAATTACAGATTGATACCTACACGCATGTAAGTATGCATTGTTACTTTGTTACCCATTTTTTCCTTGTAGTCCAGCAATATACATGTATTTCATAGACATTTCATAGCTAAACCGTTTACTCATGTAGATTTTTTGACCGTGGTTGGATAATTTAATACATGTGTGAGAACGAGTTGGTGTTCGTGGTCGGGAAAATGTTGAATTGGATTATGCATGGAGCCGTTTTAAATCTGCTATATGTACATTACGTACCATAACTGCTACTTACCACACATTATTTGTATCATAATCATGGTACATTGTTGAATGTGTGTACGTATGTATATATGTATCATATCTAAATCCTCCAAAAATCCTTTTCAGTACTCGTGCACTCAAAAAGTTGAAAGCGATGAGTTAGTCAGAGTCTAAATCACAAACACATAATATGTACATATAACATAAAATTATTGTGGGCCATTTATTATTATGGAAAAATAGGCAAGGTAGACAAAAATACATGCATCTGCTGTGCAATGCATCATCTCTCGTCATTGTAGTTTCTGTGAAATTATAACTTGATTTTATTATATAGTGAACAACATACCCCTAATAGCCATTAGTATGTTATCAGCTTGTTGAGCAAGAAAATTCCTCTCCTCTTGTTTGATCTTTTATTATTTTTAACGTGCAATATGATAGTGATACATTCCTATGTAACTTATTCTTAACTCTAATCAATTTCTATTAGTTGTTTGTAAAATGTTGTTGGCAATACAATGATAAAGTCACTTTACTCTTTTTCATGCTTGATGCAGCCGCAACAGTCTAATTGTCGTCTTTTTGCTGGCACCACATCATCCTTTTCTTATGTAGTGCCTTGCATCATCCTCGAAGCGTTCTCGTGTTCATGTCATCATAAAATTTATTTTGGGAGACCTTGCAAAGACATCATCCTAGGTGTTCCTTTGAATTAAGCAAGACTATTGAAATCTTCTTTGCAGGAGCCAGACACGTTGTTGTGTGCAGAAAGTGAAGTGTGTGTTTTTTATTGATGAGTAAAGACTTTTTTTTAGCAAAGACGTGCCACAGGTGCGTCGCAAAAAAAGTGTTTTAAAAATGGTACCGTTAAATAACTTGGGATATCTGTTGAAAGACATGGATCGGACTAGTGATTCTTCAGCCTGGTGCAATTTTCAATTTTGATAGTGAATTCTAAAGACTTGGAATACAAAGGATAATATATACCTCGCGTCTCTGTTGCTACTTACTGCAAAGTAGCAGGAAAAAAGATAAGGTTTGTAACTTCTTGGAAGCATCATAGTTTCATTACTTTAATTAGCTGGCCCATTAACGTAAAAAGCTCAGCTCATTAACTTGCTCCTTTCGTGTGCCTGATCCAAATCGGCTTTATAATAATTAACTTAAATAGTGTACGTAGGACAGTACGTGTGTGATTTTATAAAATGTGAATTATAGCTTCTCTCGTGTATGTCCTTTTGAAGAATCTAGAACAGGAGCCACGTTAAAAAGATATTTTTGTTTTCATCTCGTCTCATCCAAGCGATTTGGACTGTAAGGCGAAAGCCGTACGGCATACTAAAACGGAGACAAGGAGATTTAGTTTTTTATAAAAATAAAAGCAATATAGTAAAGCTAAGCTTATAGTTTCCTCATGCGAGATTTCCGCAAACCTTTCTCAAAGTCAAGTGCATGCGATGAGTCCTCCACAGCAGATTGTATCATCGTGTCGTGAATGAAATGTGCATTACATCATTGCATTGGCTTTATTCCCATTGCACACATGTACCACACGTATTGGTACGTACTATGATATTAAAACTGACCTTGGGAATGTCCTGGGAAAATCCTTTATTGCTTCGATTCATTTAGCTGATGAGTGAGAGATGATCCACAAAATAATTCATTATCGCCAATCTTAAAATCCTAAGTGCTTTTAAAAGACTACATACTCTATAGTGCATGAACCTGTCCTTGCCTCTCAGTCGGATAACTAGTGGTAGCCTTTTGAACCAGATGGGAAGTTTGATAACGTTATAAAATACTCGTATCACCAGATCCTCAGCCAAAGTATTTTAACTTAGGGTCCAGATCCAGAGCAAAAGGATTGCCGTGTACATGACAAGAGCCAAAAGTGATCCCGTCATTTTACTTGTATTTTTATGACTTCATGTTGAATGAGTGATCTTTTGTTAATGGAATTTAAACCGTAATTGTTTTGTTGCCCTTTTGATATGTAAACCTGATAAAATGATGTAAACTTTATCGCATCGCGATAAAAATGCTACTGTAGTCCTGAGCCTGCTGTACTTCAGAATATACTTAATACGCTTTTATGATAGCTAATCATAATCATATTAAAAATATAATATGAGAAAAATATCTATGTAGTATATGTATGTGTTATGTGCGTGTGATAAGTGATTCCAGCTTTTTTACGTAGATTAATAGATACAGTTGAAAGGATTACGTCTGCCGGTGAAGTTGCTTTGTCTTGTGTTGGTTATGGTAGAATAGAGGTGCACGGAATAGAACACTTAACCTTACAGAAACTATTTGATTGTTACTGTGATATTTAGAAAGCTGTGGTAGTTTCGTGTTGTAGAAGAATGTTGGTTTGAAGAAGTTGGAACTGGAAATAAGTAAACATTTAAAGAGCTTCTTGGATTGATGTGGTGAAGGTTTACCGGTTTGTGGACAACGTAAATGGTGCTATATAAACTACAAAACGATAGCTTAACCATGGTATGATAATTTTTGTACATTAAGCTTGGTTTGGCACAATCCGCTGTTTTTGCCATACTTTTAATTTTTCGAAGGCTTTTGTATGTAGTTTTATTGTGGAGAGTACCTATATTTATTACCATCCCCTAATTGTACGCTTATCGACCACGTCCAGACCAAGATAATACATTCTCTGGAAAGACGAGATAACAATATATATTCATAATACAAACAGATAACTTGTATTAACTACATTACATAAAATCGATAACTAAAGGAGGAAATGTAGGTTTGTGGAAAGTAGATGTCGATGTCACATATAGAGACACATTTGTACGTAGTAGCAGCTGCTTCATTTTATATGTATGGAGTATGGACTATGTAAGACAGCATGATAAATGATAATTATTGCATGAAAAAGAAACGAACCAAAACCTCAAGTTTCATTTTTGTTTAACACGAAACTATGAGTTGGACAATATACTATATCCTAGGGAAAATCATAAAATTGGCGTGTATTGCTTAGTTGAATTGCATGAGGAGGAAAATGTTTCCAAATTGTGTGAGACTGTGTAGGTTTAATGTAGTACATTAAGAATGGAGTGAATGAACATGTCGTGACACGCGGTGAAAATTTTACCTACATTTTTTACCATACTTTCACGTTATTTTGTTTACCAGACGCAAAGTAATCGATATATTATGTATCTTTAGTGGGCTAACGATAAATACGCTTTTCTAAATTGAATGTGTAGACAGAGTCAAAACTGCGTAGTTTTTCACACGTATTAATTATGCCTTAATTACTACATGTTTTAGCAAACATGTAAATAACCAGACATATTTTTGGAAACATTTCACCAATATGTCCGTATATAATCTAATTCTGTTTTTGGTCTTATCCGACATAAGAAAGGTTTTGCAATGACACTTGAAGAGGATATTCCAAGAATAATATTACACATCCGCTTAAAGACTTGAGATGAGATAAGCAGTAATTTCGAAAGATTTTTTTCTATTACCAAAATGGAAAAGGTACCCATTATACTTTCATGATTATCATATGCTTAAAGTTAATGCTTTTAACTCAAAGATGAATAGGAGTAAACACAATAAATATATGTGTTGTTATAAGCTATAACTTGTATTAAGGCGAGCAAATTCAATAGAAATTGACTGCAGGCCTTTCCGTCTGCACTTTATCTCCGGACAAAATTGTTTACCAAAACTAAATTCTATAATTCCTTTCAAATCCGTGCTGTTGAATTTCAAAACAACATAATAGATAAACCTATACATTATAGTAAATAAACTCCCATATCCTTAATGAAACAGAATAAATAATGCAATCTTAGGAAGTAGCTGCTTGAAACTGGAAAGTTAAATGAGGTATTTTCGTTACGTGTGTGGCAACACGTACTTTTGATTCATAAAAAACACCTTCGTCTTCAAACTTTCCATTGGGAACGTACGTACGTACGTACTTTTCAACGTACTTTCAAAGTTACCATCACCTTATTGGCTAACTTAAAGGATTGAGGACAATGAAGTTACGAATTTCTATACGAAATGGGTAGAATTCGGTTTTTGATGGTACAGGAAAGGTTCAATTTTAGCCCTAACATAGAGTTTAAAGATACTTTTAGTGGTATATCTGAACATTTTAAGCAAACCACGTAAGTATATCAAGTTTGTAATAAAAAACAACAAATAAGTAGACCTGAAGTTATTACCTGTATAACCTGGTTAATGGAGGGTGAATCGATAGCTTTTTGTTAGTTCACACATCCATCCAGTCATTCTCCTTCCTTGTTTCCTGGTAATGAATTCATGATGAGGTTGAGTCTGTGGGTGGGCATGATGGGCATTATAAAATTATTATATAAGAGAAAACATGTACATATACATCAGAGTATATACAGAGGGCCTGAAAATTCAACATGTAATTGTCCTTCCGTATCAATTTTTATACTATGTGCCATTTCTCTTCCATAACAGTCAGCAAATCCTCTTTTTATTCCAGGGTAAATGAAAGTGCGGAAGTTTTCATTCCCGTTTTCTTGCTCTCTTTTTTTGCTTTCTCCAGTAGATCAACAACCCGCATATTTGTTTGCTCAAATAAAGTTTTATTATGTAGACATTTGAAACGTTCTGCTCCCTTTATAGCTGTTTGCAAAGCCCTTCCCATTTTCCCATTGTTCTTCTAAACAAGACTGTAGAAGTAGAAGTCAAGAAAACATTTTTACCGTTATATGGAATTTCGTCCCCAGATAATGGAATGTCGACGTATAGCGATAATGTTTGCCATCATGCCAACGCCAAGGCCTCGGCTCGTTATTGCGAGCAGTGAAAGTAGATTTACTAATGTACAAAAGTTTTTTATTCATATGCCTGTTAACACCTTGTAAGCTTTCACGTAGCGTTAGACGTTCTTAAGATATGCATACCTAAATAGGTAGCTGCATTAGCTACTTTCGGGGTTTATTTATTTGAATAATTAAGTTGGCATTGGTATGCTAATTCACTGATCTGGTATTGAAGCCTATGACGTAAGTACCTACTTGAACGTAAATACAATACATAGTGACATGTGTGGGAGTCAGACTTCAATATAGACCTTTCGTGTGGACATGCCCGTAATGACCACCGCCGCCGCCGTCGATTTCATATGAGATATGCATATGTATATGTACCACAGTTATGTTTAAGAAAGTAGGTTTTCTTTATTGCTGACATGATAAAACTTGTCACAGATTTTTTGCGATCTACTTTCTCTAGAATCACTTTGGCTTTCTCCGTTACAGTTAGGTATTAATTATCGCATGTTCAAACAGGGAGGGATTGAAAAGACTGTCGTGTACGTATGCAGTGATTTACTTCATAAACTTTCACTCAAAAACCTATAAGAGCTTTTATGCATGTACATACGAGTTGAAAAAGATTATGTCATGCAACACAAACACAACTTGACATTTTAGGGTTTGGCTGACCTTGGGATTTTGTGGGAGGTTTGTGTGCTTATATACTATTCATATTTATGTATGTACATAATATGTTCGATGAAAAGTATTTTGAGAAAAATAAAACTTTCTTAACAAGAAGTAAGCGTTGAAGGGAGACATGAGGAAAGAAAAAACGTGTAGCCAACCGTATATTTTTATGATCAAAGTTAGGATAAGCCCGTTCCATTTTAATCGTAGTACTAAGGTTAATCTATTGGACCGATCCAAGAAGGTAGATATGAGGATGAGGAGAATTATAGGTAAAACCATATTATACTGGACTGCTGACTTGATCATTGTGAAGGATTAATTTTATTTTCCATGAAAGTAGTAATATGTGCAGTGAAGCCCATTCGACTGTCCTTAGTCTTCGGTGTATATTTAGAATGTCAATCAGCAATGAGTCTTACCAAACGAGGTAATATTCAATAGTTTTTATACACTCCGATCGTATATTCTCCATAAATATGAACCGTTACTCCATGTTACACATAAATCCTTTCAGAACGATATTATGCATATATGCTTTTCTCTCACATTTATGACTTCCGGCGGTTGTGGTGACGGTGACGCAAGCTCTTATAATAACATACATATGCAGTAAGGTACCTATGCAATTGCATACATCCTTGCAGTGTGAGATTACATTAGTGCATAACATGATCATTTCAAAGAAAGACACAGATATCACACGTCATCTGGGGTTGACATTTTAGTCCTAACTTTAAAGATCATAATACAAAAATTGCTATTTGGAATAGGAGCCAAATTATTTTGTGCTTTGGGAGGTTCATCAGGTCATTGCCAAACGTCTAACAATAAGTACTTAGCCAGCTAACTTTCTAATGACACAATGACAGCGGTTAAGCTTCTATTGCACTTGGGTATTTGGGTTTGGCTGGCGACAACTTCCGACGACCTTCCTCTGGCTCTTTTCTGATCTAGATGATGCTTTTCGTATAGCAACACGTAGAGAGTAGAAAACGGTTCATCCGACAAATGAAATTTGTAATTACCTTGAAGTATGGGAGGAATGATATGAAAATAGAAGCCGGATACTATCCCTATGTCTGTTTCATTTTTAATTTAGAAATTCCATGATATCCTAAACTCATTTGAAGGTCTAACAATAATTTGGAAATGAAGTGTGTAATTTGTATGCTTGTAATTAAAGGTAAAGTGGAATGTGACATATGAACTTTTTATATGAAACCTGCTGTAATCCTTTTCATTAAACTATCAAGTCATTGATATGCAGATCACTTCCGATGATGAAACATCATATCATGTTCATTTGGCAATTCGCATGTAATGTTAATTACTATTTGATTTGAATACGAATGGAAGTCATTTTGTCGGCAAACTCTATATGGTGACCGGGGTATGAGATGAATCGAAAATAGAAAGCATTTCATGTCACCTTTATTACAAATTCCAAATTAAAACTCTCTTCTTGTCGGCGAATCTTTCATTGCATAACAAATATTGAGCTCTTGCATTCATAAGCATAAGCATTGTTATATACTAAAAGAAGAATATACCCTCTTTTTTATAGTTGATGATTGATCCTGATCCACAAACCTTACGTGTTGCTTTCCATTAGTAAAATTTACTTTAAAGATAATACGGTAAAAATTACTATTCTTTGTATCAGCGATCAATACTCATTTGTTCTACAAAATTTTCATTCTTTCCAGTTAAAAGTTACAAAGGTTACCTATAGGTATTCAATGACACCCCTGTTAATGTCATCATTACTCTTAATTGCAGTATTAATACCTATTTTAATTAATTATTCACCAATTTGTCCATCATCACGTAGACAAGGTCAACACAAGCTTTTAGCAACCCTTACCTAAAATTCGTACCCAAAATTGTAGCACATGCACCTAGCATTTCTTCATCATTGGTATACATATTTACATACATATCATCACCCCAAATGTGAAATGCTTCTTATACACTTAAATTTAATGTGTAATATGACAGTACAAATTAGTTAATTAAGTTATTAAAATGATTTGTAGCATAATATGTATAGTTCTTGACAAAGGAAATTAAGGTTGTCTCAACTTTCCCCAATACGATGGAAGGCCCATATAAAAGCCCATTGTAATTTCTCCCAGACCTTTAGTGGACGTAGAGCTAAGAGAAAGCTATCAATGATAATTGTGATCACCTGTTTAAACAGCTGTTTAAAATGTGATGGTCTTACTGCCACGTTTTAATACAAATATCCAAATTATTTTTAACAAGACTTTATCAGAATGTATAAATGAGGAAATCCCTTTTATCAATTTTTATCAATAATTCATTTTGTTATCAAAAATCATATTTACGCCATTCCAGACACACCTTGTTTAGTTCCTGCTTTGCATTTTATTTAATTAGTTTAGCTGGCTTTAAAAAATTTAGCTTATAATTTTTTAGCAATTGAAATGTTCAACGCTAAAATGGTATTTGGAATGTGATTAAATTGTAAAGATTTACACTGAAGGCGTTTAAAATATATTTATTTATGATTTGTTGTTTGTTTTTTATTCACAGGCTTTCCAAAAGTGCTTCACAACCCGTTCAAACTGTCTTGCCACAGCTGCTTTACGCGCCGCCTAATTGGTGGGGGGAGGCGGCACGGATTTAAAAGCCATCGTTCCGAACACCCTCATCATAATAGTCAAGAAGACGATCAAGAGGAAGTTGTTAACTTGTCGACGTTGTCACTTCAAATGGTTACAATGGGTCAGGGACCAAGTTCCCGTCGTAGTCATCATCGGAATGGTTCCAGAGGAGGCCTTCCACAACAGAGGTCTTCCATTATGGTGAACAGTAATGGGTCCATTGTGAACACCGATCCAGATCCACTCCATCCCGAGTCTTCTGGAGATGATAATCATGGAGGAAATGGAGGAAGTAACAATAATAATAATAACAACAACAGAGTGTCATCACCATTAGAGTCTGCCTCGTACCTGCATCAGCGGAAGAGTACGTCGTCCCTGAGTAGGATTTTTCTCAACAGGAAATGGAAAAAGAGAAGAGGATCGATAAGTGCTTCGTTTAGTATTAATGAAAATGATATCAAGGTGAGTTTTATGGTGAGATTTATATGCGTTGTAAACATGCTTTCACTCGTTGATGGTGATTAGCAGCAGAGGGGTTGTTGACATTTACATGTTTGCCGGAAATGAAGTGAATGGGTTGTAGTTGTTGTTGGTGTGGTGTGCATACATTTACTAAATGATGATGGGTTATTTTGTTGATTTGTAGGTTCAAAACGACGGCCTGGACTTAGGTATTGCTTTTATGTGAAATCGTAAATTTAACTTAAGTGAAGAAATGTTTAAAATTGATATTAATGGTGTATATATGTATGTTTGGCTTATAGCTTAGTTTCTTCAAAATCTCCATCCCTGGAAAGCATATCGAGTGCTGCTGAATCTGTCCCCACCACTGTTTCCCCTTCCGTATATCCAGTTAAAAGAGTTAACGTGAATGGTGCAACTATATTTGAGCTCATGACTGTCCCTGGAATAAATCAGGCGCTTGCAGCTAGAATAGTCAACTATAGAGATAAGAAAGGACATTACCGAAGTGTAGATGATTTGAAACGGGTTGGGATCAGTTATAAGAGATTGGGAGCAGTTAAAATGTACCTTACAACGTATGATGTAGATTCTGATAGAAGTTCAGCAGTGTCTAATCTTACACCTGGTACACCAGCAAGTGTCGCTAGATTGGCTGCATGTAGTAAATGTGAGTTTTAAGGATAAATGGTTGTTTGTATTTATAACTAATATTACACTTTTTTGGTATAATAATAACATGTGTTTATTTACGTTTTCTCCAGCATCTCCATTAAGCTCATCTACTCCTGTGATAAAACCTGACGATCAGACACCGAAAGTCAGCAGCACTAGTATAAAGGTTGTGATACCGAAACCTGCTAGAAGGGAATACTTACCGTCTTCAGATTTAAAGATCATTTATGACCTCATGTCCGTAAAAACTCAGAGACCTGATGCAGAAGAACCTGAGTTTAATTTTGAGCATGATGGCCTGCCTGCGTTACGAGTAGCTACTTGGAATATGGAAAAACTTACTAAAGAGAAAATTAACAACCCGGGTGTGATGGAGGTTATTACGCGGACAATATTAGAAAAAGGGTAACTGCTTATTTTTACATTGTATAAGATGCATATGAATGAGATGAAATCGAGATGTTATCAAATGCGTTTTTTGTTTGTAAGGTTTTCTCTGCTGGCTGTTCAAGAAGTCTGTGATGTGAAGGCCTTAGAAAAGGTAACCAACCAAGTCTGTAGCATGCAGTGACCCAATATTATTTTCATATTGTAAGTTATTGATCGGGTAATCACTCCTTTGTGATTTTTCCTATTGCAGATTTGTAGTGAACTAAACAATCCCCTGCTTTCTAAAAACCAAGAATGGTCAGGCTATCGTGGAAATTGGAAATGCGTATTGCATAGCAGACCCGTCCATCTAAGCCAGGTAAGTCATTATTTTACGTTATTACATGTATGTATCTGTACATGTATATCAATATACTTTCGTGAACGGTGAAAACTGGGAACATGAATGAGTTGATTTGTATTCCTTCCAGTTGGAGTACCACTTAGGAATACTTTATAACGCAGACCACTTCACCAATGCCGAAAACGTTGATTCTGACTCCTTTACTCCGTTTCAGAATGGCAGTTTATGGCAATTTGCAGTATTTAGGATAGAGGTACGGAACTATATCCCACTTACTAAACATTAGTCCATTTACAAGAATTGTCCTTTCAACATAAATTGTTTTTGATTAAATAGACTCCTTCAAGTTCCTGGATGCTTATTAATGTACTTTCAACTGCGATGGAGGTGCAATTTGCCAATGGTTATGCTCAGGATCCTAGCAAGCAAAAAGATGTTACAGAGTATATTAAAGCTTTGGTTGATAAAACTGATGGTGCTATGATTATGGGCTTCTTTAACGCTAATCGTGCTCAGAAAGGTACTTAGCTGAAACCCAGCGTTTGTTATTAGTTTAAAATTTTTATATATTGAAATGATGTGAAAGAGATTAATAATGCATGATTTTTGCAGGCTTAGATAATATATCGGACTTAAGTCGTCTGTTACCGCAAGATGATGAGGATAATAATCAGAATCCGTATAGCTTGTGGATTTCACCAGGGCTCAAAGAAAAGTATACAGGTATGGTTTGTAATTTTTTCCGAATATATTTTACCTGCTTATAATTTTTTACAAGGAATAATACATTGTTGTTTTTGTTGCACGCAGGAGACAATGGATTGGTTAATGAAGGCCTCTCGCACTTGGCCATCCCAAAAGGTTGGACCTGGGGTGGACAAGTTTCATCCTACGGACCTTTCTGGTGTACCTTTTACAGTTCTGCTGTAAATGCTGAGACATTTTAAGTTAAAACAAAAAACAACGTACCTTATTAAAATAAATCCAACGTAGTTCTGACCGTAAAAAGTGATTGTGCAATGTACCAATAAAATGTTATAAAGATTATATTGCCGCAACGTATATAAATTGTATATCATGCAAACTAAACCCTGAACTGTTACTTTTGTGCTATGTATTTCTAAATATTTCACTTAATTATAGATTGAAACGAATAAGTACCTATGTAATAAATTCGTTCAAACTTAGATGTTGTACGAAGTAAATACATTTTACGGCATATTAATTTCAAGTCATCTTAGGTATCAAAATTAATATGTGGGTTTACCGGGCACTTAACAAAAAAAATCGACAAAACAAAATATATGCGAGAAAGACGTTCGTAAAGGTACCGTACAAGTCCTCCTTCCTGTCTCAAGCAATGTCTTGCGTTAGTTTCTTGCAGTTTAAGCCTCTATGATAAAAGCATACTTATACTCATACCTCATATTTCTTGAGATTAAGTAAAGAGAAAAACCGGATTATGCATGTAAACCATATACAGCTAATGCTTTGCCGATGTCACCGGTTCATTCTATCATGCAATCCAAAACATAAGTACCTAGTGTGCAAAAACAAGTTATACTAACTTGATAAAATGTACCAACTTGATAGAGAATAGAGACCTATGTAATATTCGAATTTTAAGTCATTGCCCATTAAATGCACGAATGTAAAAAAACGTACGAGAACGGTTTTCTGCTAAACGTATTATGATTTTTATGCTAACAATTTCTTTAAAACACTAAGTAGAACTCTTAAACAGTATTTAAAACTATGCATTTTGAATATACAACAGCTTTAATAACATACTTCTCGTCAAAGATGCATAATACTAGTAAGGTTAGTTTTGCAAAGTTCTTTCTCTATAAACTATGAACTCAGAGCTTAGTAGAACTACCACAAATTTGCAAAAGGTCCGTCACTGTCATCCTATCACTGCATAAGTAAACATCTTTTATATTAAATCTGCAAATAAAAATTCATATAGTCATAACGGTGAATACAATAAGGAGATAACACAGACGCTTCGTTTAAAACGTTGAAATGCGTTTGCAAAAATACATAGAACTATACCAGGTTAATTTGAATTGGTTTCCGAATGTGCTATATGGATTCATGTTTTCGTTACCACTGTACTTGGGAGCTTACAGAGACCTGGATATTTCCACAGACTTTTTGGAAGAGAGTAGAAATTTTGGAATCAGGGATGAGTTTGATTTCATAATTGGTAAGTGAGACGGAATAGAGGGACCAGTTACATTTCATGATTTTGCACCCTTGCGCGTCCACGAATTCCCATGTATTTTTGTTCCATAGTTGGTGCTGGATCTGCAGGATCCGTTGTAGCAAACAGGTTATCGGCAAACTACAGCGTGCTATTATTAGAGGCTGGAGGTGAGCCCCATCCACTGCATCTTTTTCCTTTGTTCTCCCTGTTTCTTCTGAATTATCCTGAAATAGATTGGCAACATAAAAGTGTCTCCCAACAATATTCATCCTTTGCTCAAAATCACAGGGTATAAAAAATACATATCGAATGAAATGTAAATGTTTTAACTTGCATAATAATCTTCAATAAAATTTGCTTTATTTTATCAGGAAAGTTTACTGTCACAAGGAAAGGGTCTTGGTGGGACAAGTAATATCAATTTTATGATGCACAGCAGGTAATCGTTGACAGAAAATCTTAAGTTTTTTGTATAATTTTTTTTGTTCTAGCGATAGAAAATTTAACAATCCTAATTGTGATCTACACTAGTTTAAATTATATATCATGAAATATACATTATAAATTGCTATACATTTTTGATTGTCCATATCATTATAGGGGTAATCCAAAAGACTACGACGTATGGGCTGAAATGTTGGACGATCCTGAATGGAGTTATGATAATCTATTGCCTTTCTTTAAAAAGCATGAGGATTACCATGAAAAATCATTTTTTAAATATATTCAAGATGGCCCAGGTTCGTAAATGTTTCCAACCAAATACGCTTAATATGCATTGTATTTTCATTTTACAATTAAAAGTCTTATAAACTAATGAAATGTAGATGACGTGCACGGTACTGGAGGAGAGGTGACTGTCCAGGTACCTCCGTTTACAGGAATGGCAGGGAAATTTTTGGAAGCTACGCAGGAAATGGGATATCCAAGAGTTGATCTTAATGGGCGTTATAAGGAAGGTTTGTAGACAGCTACTCCATGAGAATACCGTAATAGGTAACATCGATGGTCGAGATTGTCAAATTGACACCCGTAGTAACATTCTAGGCTTAAAATAATGTAAGTATGTCGCAAGTAAAAAATTCGGGGTCACGTGACACATGTCAATAATAAAATTTTTTCAAAGGGACCACTTTTTGAAAGGGTTCCTATGGGTCTATTTGTACAAAAATTTGCACACAGGACCACCAAAATGTCCTCGAGGTGCGTTTTAAACGAAAATCCGAAATTCGGATTATAGCCCGATTTATGCCCAAAAAACCGATTTTTCGGATTTTTCGACATGGT
>JAHZNG010004705.1:0-10529 GCA_027744375.1 Orchesellides sinensis
TCAGCAGTAGATTCCGCAGAATGGAGTTTGTATCGTTAGAGGGATACTTTGTTCACCCCACTTATGACAACGGAGCTATATTTCCGTACGTCAACTATGTGATTGATGCAGCATTCTCAACAAATTTGGCACAAACTCGGCTCGGAGGGGGATTTGGGGGGAGAGCATTAAAACTTCGACAATTTGTCGCCACCCATCAAAAACCAGTAGCTTGCGGCCTTCTTTTTCCCGACATGCATTGAGTGCCCGGGCAAAGCTAAGAATTTCTTTGGCTTCAGAGTGAACAGTTTTTCGGAGGCGAAGCACAGTGCTTTTCTCTAGCTTGCTTATCTCATCTTTAAGCATTCCATCCAACATTTCCACCCTCACCAGTCTGGTTCTCAGCTCAGGATGGACGTACTCACAGGAGGAAATGGCTTGCATTACTAGTGCAGCGTCGAAAAACTCTAAATCTGGCATTTCTACAGAGTGACTTTCCATCTGGATCAATTCGAGTACTTCTTCTAGTCGCCCGAAGCAGCTGTTTACGAGGTCATTTCCAGTGGTGAGTCCACCTTCTGTCTTCACCTCCACAGCGAGACACTTGAGAAAGTAGGAGAGGCCGTCAAAAGACATTTGTTGAAGATGACCTCGTTCTCGAATATAGGCTTGGAAGAATTTGGTGTAGCGGAGGTATCTGATAGTGGGCGCAGAGAGGCGGGGATCACTCATTAAAGTTAGGAGGGTGAGGAATGAGTTGGGTAGCTGGGCGGCGTTGTCTAACAGCCCATGGAGAACTGTTTTTAGCCCATCGGAGTAGTCCATCTTGTTTGAGTCAATGCCCAAAAGGAAAAAACCTACGTTTGGATCTTGGTGAACGACGCTGGTGCGAAGGAGGCGGAGGACGCTTTGCTTGAGATCCTCACTGAGGTCTCCTAGGGAGCCTCCAGGCAGTTCGTACAAGATTTCGACGAGGGTATGTCGAAATACGGAGGCTAAGGCTTGTTGCCACTGGAGGGAGGCGTGAATGTGCATGTCCAAATCTGTGTGACCTTCAATTATTAGAGAAAGAATCTCGATGGCCGCGAGGCGGTGCTCTGGAGACATGAGTGTGTCGACGAAGCGCATAATTCCAAGAATATACTCTGGCTTGCCGCTCTCTGGGCCGACTTTCATGACCAGGTCGTGGATTCCAATGAGGAGGGTGTCATGCTGAGAGAGAAAAAAAATCCATTATAATTTGTCAGGAAATATATGAGTTGAGGATTTATTTGTAGTAATATAACATATTTAAAATGTATTGCAACTATTACCGTTTCCATTATCTCTTGACGCTGCATCAAATAGAAAGGCTGGCGCTGAAGAGCCCTCCACAACAAATTCAGACACTCTAGACTGCAGGAGTTGACCACCTCGTCCTGAACCCCGACTCCAGCCCCATTACTACCCAAATCGTTCATCATGGCACACTCTAATGTGGTGTTCAGCAACTAAATTTTAAAAAAATCATTACATAGACATGATGGCATTTTTACGTGCATTTAAACAGAAATTAATTAATAATTAGAATTTACCGTTCTGATAACAGGTGACTCGCAGAGAAGTTGAGTCATCAGCTTAGGTAAGTAGTCGAGTAAAGTGCTGAGGATGGAGGTACAAAGGCGAAGTATTTGCCACTTTTCTTGTTGATCCTTGTACAGTCTGTAAGGCGTTTTGAGAAAAACAGCATCAATCACATAGTTGACGTACGGAAATATAGCTCCGTTGTCATAAGTGGGGTGAACAAAGTATCCCTCTAACGATACAAACTCCATTCTGCGGAATCTACTGCTGACAAGGGCCTTGAATAGGCGAAGCATTCCTACAGTTAGAAGATACGACTCCAATCTTGTCTCCTTTTCCTCCAACTCCTCCTTCACATCACCTGTCCCAGGATCTATGAGTCTTGCTTGGTAAAACATGTCCCAAAGGATGCTCACCACTTCAGGACTCAGTTGCTCTGTCCCAATCATTGCCGCACACGAGTTCAGAATACTTGCCCTGATTTCTCTGGGAATTGGTCGAATCTTGGCTACTTGCATCATCATCTTGATCCATGCTGGCTTCTGCGTTGTAAAATAAATGCGTGCAGGCTCGTAGCGTTCACAAACAGACTCCACTAGTTGGAGGTATGAGCAAATACCCCGGATTTCCATTGGATTCATTAAAGACAAAGAGTCAACGCCTCGTCCATCTTCCATCATGTTTCCCCCTCCCCCATTACCACCACCCCCAAATGTTTGCAGATATTTCATAATGCTCTCAAAGAAATGTTCTAAGCTGGCGTTGTGTCCGTTTTGTCTTAAGAGGTCAAACATGGCGGAAGGATTTCCTGTGCAGACGCCGTTGAGAAAGCGCATGCTGCTTAGAAAGAGTGCTGGTGACTCGAGACAACAACTCCGCACTAGTTTGGAAAGGGCCAGGAACTGGATGTCGTTGAGAAAGTAGTAGGCTCCTAGGTCAAACGTGTCATGTTGATAAAATTCGCCCAGGCACTCAAGCAAACTTTCGTATTCTGGGACATCCGGAAGGACAGGGTTGATCCCTTGCTCTTGGCACACCAAAATGGTCTTGGCTGTCTCTTCTGAGCGATACTTGATTTCTTTGACTTTAAGGGGGAGGTAAATGATAAAGTCGGTGAGGTAGCCGTGGAACACTTTGCTTATGTTTTCGTCCCCAGAATAGTAACTTGGGTTAGAAAAAACTTCCCAGCGGAGGAAGCCAAACATGTTGCGTGTAAATTCAAATTCCAACTCGTCAGGGAGGAGTAGCTGTCCATCTCCTCCAATTCCCATACCCCCACCCCCTGATGTTTCTTTATTGCCAGTAACGAAGGAAGAGTCTCCAAAGGGACCGGGAACAGGGACAGGACTAGATGTACCTGGGGACGGAGCATTTGAAGAGGGAATACCACCACCAGGCAGTTTGTGAGCTGAGATGATAAGCGCCAATTTGAACACGTCCCACAGCTCCATACATTTAAAACTTTTGTCATTATCACGCAGATACTTGTGGAGGCTTCGCCCAAAGCTTAAGTTTACTTCTGGTGGGCCAAGATTGTACTCAACAGAGTAGATGATGCTGGCAATAAGGATTACATCATCTTTGGTTAGGCGACGTTCTTCAGGATTAATGCGAGTCTTGAGATAGTCGAGTACACGTAGAAGTTCTGCCCAGCGTAGCTCCCGCTGAGCTCCATAGCAGAAAATCAAGTTGGCCAAGCCTTCTTTGATGGAACCCAGGAGAGCCTTGACTTTGCGACGATGACGCCAATCCCCTAGAGCTAGGTTACTCTCAAGAATATCCATTTGCTTTTCTAGGTTAAAGTTTTCAAGTAGAATGATGAGACGGTCCATCATGTCTTCACGGAACACAGAGTTGAGGGAGCGACGGAACAGCTGGAGAATGTTGGGGTGCAGACGTGACTGCCATGTGCGTCCTGGACAGAGGCGCATCATTACAAGAAGAGAGTTTATCAACCAGGCACGACCTTCGTAGAACATATGTACTGCTACTAAACCTCTGGGCCAGCCTGGGTATTGCTCCAGCTCGTTTTCAGCTATTGAATACATACATTTTCATTACTCTTCACAATAACCAGATTTGAATTAAATATTGTAAAATGAAATGTATTTAGTTAGTTGGGCATACCAATGGTGAGTAGGTCTAGTGCAAGGAACTCGTTGATTTGAAACATGTCTGCAAGCAACATGGCTTCATTCACGAGAGAGTAGGCAATCACCCGCTTCCCACTGTATCCCTTCAAGTAGGCCCCTTCAGTGCTACACTTCTTCAGCTCTTCTCTGTCCACTGGATTAGGAGGCTACAAAAGAAAGCATTGGGCACTAAAGTTAGCTTCAATTTTAATACAAAATTTAAATGATGGCATAAAGTAAATGTTATTATGAGGTATTAATAATACCTTGACACCAAATAGAGATGCAAAATCGGAGGCATGTCGTGTTAACACCCGGTCCACATCCCGGAACAGCTGCTCTGACGGCTCCGCCTCCCTAGTGATCACGTCCATCAGCTCATGGAGCTCCTTTGCCGGAAGCCACAGCTCCCCTGTGCCTATCGTCACATCAGACACCGGAACCACTCCGGATGAACCTTGCTCCAACACCTGTACCATCATTAAAATAGAATATTTATTTAAACGAGTCACTACTGTAATAATAAAACTGTTACTGAAACGGGAATTATACTGGAATAAAGCAACTTGTTATCTTACCTTCATTATTATTACGACACCAGCTCCTCACCTCTTTCTTTACACTATCTATATCATATATTGTATATGGCAGAGGCTTCACTTATCAATAAAAAATATTTACACCTGACAAAATCAGGATTACATATCAAAAAATAGCTGTGTCAAAAACAATTCAGTGAAAAATTTTACTATTCTCTCAGGCTTAGCTTTCAAAAAGTAGGAATTAATTAGTGAATTAATTACGTTTGTCTTGCTTTGTTTACACTCTGGCTCTGCAATGCTTTTTTGTCATTTCCTGAGATTGAGCAGGAAGGAGGTCTCCTCTCTTGGGCACTCTATGTTTAGACGACAGCTTCCCGCCCCGCTCACACAACTTTTCCCACAGTGCCCCATTTTCTATGGCCAACTCCACACACATTTTTCTCCCCAATGAAAGTAAGCGTCTCGCATCTCTCTCTATTTCCTTCTTTCTCGCGGCATCACTAATGTATATCGTATTTTCTCAAAATACACCAACGTCAGTATTGACATCCTTCTAGGTCGTAGCCCGTGGCCCGTGGGCAACATTTTAAAAATTGTATTAATTTTAAACACCGTAATATAAATGCTATACTTATATTCCCAATTCACAAATCGATAGGGTTCGAAAATTTTCGACTACATGCAACTATGCAACAGTTAAGCATTCATAATATCAAAGCTAGTGGAATTCAAAAGCCCCATCATCCAAGTTTAGCTTAATTGTTACAAAAACTTATTTACACATGTATTTTAACTTGGCTTGGCACATGATTTTTGAAATCTAAAATATAACACCCGTCCCATTATTTTATTTATGAAATTTGCACTCCGCCCTGTATTGGAGAAAGTACGGTATTCATGGATGATGGTACCAGTGCCGTGCAAGGGTATTACTTTCTGCTCTTTTCTCACTCACAAGCTACTTGTTTATCCCTCTCCTGCTCTGCCTTTGTATTTGGATTGACAGGTGCACAACACTAGTGGACTAGGCTTGTTTTTTACCATGTAAAAAAGCGTTGGTGTGGCTATGCATGGATGTTATGTACACCTTAATTGCCAACGGGCAACAACAGCCCCGTCAACAATGCTCCGTGATGATGATGATGATGATGACGAATATCTACTAATAACGCATTCCTCCTTACTTCCTCTCCATTCCAGCCTCTTGTTACCAAACAACTACACCCTTTTCTCGCCTTCCTTCCTTTTTTAACAATTCGCTTTTGTTTTATTGAAAGCGTCGTTTGTTTAGTTTCCAAGAACTAGAAAGTTGGCGAGGTGACAACCAATCAAATTTAATTCCGTGGCATTCCCATGTCACTAATCATATAAATCATACCATTAGAAATACTCATGTAATTATTTATTTGTGTTTTTAGAAGCATAAATTATAGTTACATCCTCTGAATACACATTGGAGTTGAAGAAGAAGTCTAAATGTGTCGCTAAAGGATGTCTGTGCTAAGTGACTTTGAAGATTGGAGAGAAAATCCAGAATTTGTGAGTGCAGGTCCAGCCTTCTCAGACTACACAGGCTTCTACGTGGGCATCTCCATCTGCACCATATTTGGCCTGAGCATCATCATCCTCAACTTTGTCTTGTGCTGCTGCTCTCCCTACCGCCATTATTGGAGGGACCCTAACACTGGAAACAGGTACCTAGCACCATGCGAACCTCATTTACTTAGTTTATGTCTCCCTTAAACATTAATTAACACATTCCATTGATTTTTGCGCAGGATATTATTTCCAGTGTGGATTCAGTCACCGCACAACCAACCCCCGCTCACCTTGCAACCCGAGCTCTCTCAGATTTTAATTGTTGACAACACCAAATAATCACAATGCTATTCCCAATCTGGCCACCAGTAGCAATCTTGGCTCTCCTCATGATGCTCCTCATCATGGTCATCCTCATCTACGGAGACAGGATCTGTGCCAGGGTAAAGACGCACACGGAGCGGATAGCAGTTCGCGCACGACCCAGTCTTGAGCCAATGATGAGAATGGGAAGTGGCTCGGAAAGACAGCAGAGATCATACTCTCCACCACGCCAACACCAGCATCAACAACAGCATTTTGAGTATGAAGAGGAGCATCAACAGCGATACATGCAACAGCAACCACAACCCCCTCAGCAATACGAGGCTCCCATGATGGAGCTTCAGAAACCAACAACGTATGGAAGAGAGATTGAGGTCTAATTTTTAAATATGGTTCAAATCCGTCTCTTCAACACTTTTAAATGTTTACAACTAGCTGTGTACCAAGAACACTTTTTATACGGTTGTCAATGTTTTCTAACTTTTTATGTCAGTTTTCATAATGTGTGTCAGTAGTTCACTAGGTAGATAGCTTTAATAACGAATACAGTTTTTGTAAAGATTGTTGAGACAATTTATCTCAAGTTTATAGATGCATTATCATGACAACTTATAATTATAGAAATAATCATTCAACGAAATCCTCTCTTCAGGTCTATAACAGAAGAATCTCT
This sequence comes from Orchesellides sinensis, assembly GCA_027744375.1. Classification (NCBI taxonomy): domain Eukaryota; kingdom Metazoa; phylum Arthropoda; class Collembola; order Entomobryomorpha; family Orchesellidae; genus Orchesellides; species Orchesellides sinensis. The sequence goes on from JAHZNG010004705.1 coordinate 6,753, forward strand.
GTGAAACAAAAAGTCTCTAATCTCTTAACCATTCCGTCCACCTTTAAAAATAAAATGTATAATCAATCATGACATATCTTACAATGTGTAATAGAATTTAGAAATTATCATGTCAGTTGTTATATTGTTGTTGCCAAAAAATCAAATAACAATTTTTATATAAATAAATAAATCAAGTTGTAACGATTATCCATAATTTTTCAAGTATTTACGTATTTTTTATTGGTTTGCTCATTTATTTTGCATGTTTTTTTCATCATGATATTTTTTTCAATGCAATAATATAAGTATAACTGGAATGCTTAAAATAAAACTGTGATAATAATGATGTATAATTTTTTCATGTAGACTGTATAATAGTATATATTATTATTACAAGATAAAATAAGCTTTTTCTGTGTTAGCCATAAAATCATAGATAATAACATTCAACACACAAAAATATACAACCTCTTCGTATATAAGTTTCATCTTTTTAAACCGGCTTAATACCGTATTTTGTTCACACAAAAACACAACACAAAAGTGATATACCACATATTTTTTTTAAAAGGTTGGCCCACACACAGTGAAAACAATGGCACATACACACGCACAAGCACACTCAAGTTTTTTAAAACCATTTTTACCCACATATTCATTCATCCACACAACTAAAATAAGATACAGAAAAAACATATTAATATTCTCTTTTTTCGCTTGTTTCTTCAATTCAGCGTTGATAAAACAGTTGACAAATACTTGTTTCGTTATATTTTGTTTTGTACAGTATTTTCGGGGGTGGCGTGTGACGCAGACTGGGTACATAATAATTTTTTTATGAGTTTGGAATGGCTAATTAACATTTTTCCCCTCTAGTATTTAGTAAAATTATGCGTCGTACAGGTAACAACAGTTTCTAAGAAGTCGTATGCTATTATTATATTATGCGTAATTATAACAAGAGGACACTACTCAGTGTCCATCAACCCTTTTTTGACTTAATTGGAGTGAGACTGGGAAAGTCGGTTGTCTTTGGAAATCAGTTACTGAAAATAAGTACTCTTGAAGAATAATGGTGCATCACTTATACTCACTCTAAATACCCTCCACCTCTTAACACTTCCTGATCTCCTCTCCGATTTTCATTTTTGTATATATTGCACACTCAACGGGTATATTTGTTTGTGAGGTTATGAAGGACAAACTAGTTTTTAGCTCTATTCTTTTTACAATAATATCAATGATTGGATCATTTATCATCATCATCAGCACTTTGTTTTTTTTTAGTTTGAACAGTGGTATTGTTGGTATTTTTCGTTTTAGAGGAAGATAGTCAGTCATTTTAATGTATTTACGTATTTTTTAAACTAGGCAAGTTTGGAGAAATTTAATTGTTGCTAAAAAACTGAGTGGCGTGACAAAAGTAGTTTTTTGCTATGAAGTGGTGACAGCAGACATGGCCGCAGCTACTGCTGACATACCACCACTGCCTGAGGGTGACGAGTTGTTTGTAACTGGAGAAGTCACGTGTGGTGTGGTGGAGGAAGCGCCGGCGTGAAGAACGGAAGTTGAGGAGGGGCCTGCTGATGAGATGATGCTTGCACTACTGAGTATCTCTCCGAAAGACTGTTCCATACACTGTTTCAACTCGGCGTAGGTCGTGATCAACACGTTCTGCTCGTCTCGCGACATTAAACAAACCTGAAACAGTACAAAAAAAAAACAAATAAATAAATCTCAAATCTCATTAAAGAAACACAAATCTCAAATCTCATTAGTTTTGTGAATAAGCTTGGAAATTATTTTAAGGAGGACCTTTTCAACAGTTCCTGCATCTAGACGGTTGAGTGTGTAGACGACATGGGACATGTCAAGCCACGGTCTCCCATCCGCCGCCACTTGATGGAATACGTAGTCTCGAAATAATTTCAAGAGGTAGCGGTCCCCTGTTTCCGACCATTGTGGATCATGATTTAGCCTATGGAACGATAAATTCAGTGATTCATAATTTCTCATTATAAACGGGAATTATATAATAAAATATAAATATAGAGCGGGAGGAGGAGCCCCTCGGATTTATCAAGTGAATTATCAAATTCCTGAGGTCGGACGAGTATGAGCGGCCAATCAGCTCCATGGACGTCTGGAGGTTCTCCCGTTGTACTGCCAACAGGGAGTTACATGAAAGAGCTAGGATGAGCTTACCCAACGCTACCAAGTCTTCCTGTTGGTAGAAAGGCGTTAGTGTGGCGTGGTTGGCGTTGGGGTCGTACGTTATCACGTCCAGAACGCCACAACAGTTGAGTCGAATGGAGGGACGGGTGCGGGAGGTCACTAGAACTTTGGTGGGATCCAAGGAGCGCACTGCCAGGCCAGCCGTGTGGATTGTGCGAATCACAGAGGAAAGCTGCACAACGTATGCCCACAACAGGTTCTCAGGAAGCAAATCTAGCCACAATTTTTAGTCCCCGTTTGAAATTCATTTCACAAATTATTTTGTTTTGCTTGAAAAAAAAAATGTTTTTTCTGTACTGGCTTGATGCTTGAGGAGGGAGTTACGCTGATGACTGTAAGGTCGGGGTACAGCAGGATCTCCTGCGCTGAATGGATCAATGTAGCCGTTTAGCTGGCTGTTACGATGGAAGTGGCGTGCCATGAGGGTATCCGCCGTTGGGAAGTAGTCGTACACGAATATCAGAGCTAATTACAGAAAAATTCAAATCAATTTTTAGAAAACTGTGCTAATACTTTTGTTTATGAAATAAAGAATAGTAGCAGTTGTGATAGTAAAAAAGTTTACTCTCGTATGATATATAAAATATATTTAGAAAAGTATACAGTTATCTCCAAAGGCTTTGGTGGTAAAGATTTCTCGGAGTTGGATGAGGTTACAGTGATTCAGTTGCTTCCACGCTTCTATTAGTCCTAACCATTTGCCCGATGGTAGTCGAAACCCTGAAATAATAACAAATTTTAAAAGTTTTCAGTGCAAATTTTAATTATAATTTTTTGTTGCAAACAAAATATTAGTATACCATGAATTCTACGTAGACAGTAGGTAAACCCATTCTTGGAGTTGACAGCCTTGTAGACTGTGGAGGGGTATCCAAATGAGGATGACTTTTGAGCATGTCCATGCGTCTCCAGCGGACACACCTCATGATAATGATCAATCTGAGCCGGCAGATCCTGAAAGAGGCTGGGGTTGGGTTGAGCGAGGAGTACCGCACTCTTGTGCATCATCTCCAGCTTAACCTCTTCCGGAACAAAGTAGGAGCTTTGGTTGTGATGAGGTGAGGGCGGATGTACCACAGGATTCGGAGCTGGTCCCATGTTGTTAATACGGGAGCCTGCAGGTTCACCCACCCCATTACCCCCCGGCACCACCCCATTGTTTCCCGACCCTCCCCCAAACGCTTGATGATGATCTTTCAGGTGTGGAGGTGGCTGGCCACCAAACATGGAGTATGAGGGGAAAACAAGAGGACCTCCAGGATCTTCCTGCAGCTCCGAGTTTTGCGTGTCTTCCACCTGCGCGTAAAAGTAGGTGGTGCCGCCCACATTCTCAGGGTCCATCCATTGACTGGACATTACACTTATCTTGCCCGCTTATCTTACTACTACTACCACACTTGCCTCTTCTCTCATCTCCTCACAAAAATACAAAAATGAGTACACTCTGCAAATCTTTCCCCCTTCAAAAATACAGTACAAAACAAAATATAACGAAACAAGTATTTGTCAACTGTTTTATCAACGCTGAATTGAAGAAACAAGCGAAAAAAGAGAATATTA
>JAHZNG010004706.1:0-10773 GCA_027744375.1 Orchesellides sinensis
AAAAAATATGTAAATGCTATATTTATTAAATCGATTGTAGAAAAATATGTAGGTGAGTATGTGCACCTGCTTTCGCTGCTTCCATAGTATAACGTCTTACGTCAACTAGTTTGATTAAAAGTGAAAAGGGTTTTTTCCCTCTCGTTTAAAAGCAAAAAGTCAATGATCGTATTAAATTTAAAGGAGAAGCATGGTAAAAAATGTACAAACTGGTTTGTTGCTCCACCAATCATCATAGTCATCATATTATGTTCTACTGGGAGAAACCAGTGAAGGAATGTGATTCTGAAAAAAAAAAAGTTTCCAGACGAAAAAATAATCATTTAGAATTATTCTTCTCATCATTTCTTCAAAATACATTTCCAATAACCTTTCCTTCGCCCACTCCCTAAAAATAACTGTACTATGCTTTTAGTCTTTTACTCCTTCTCTCTCTTGCCATGTTAAGGTTTGTAATTGATACTTTTTTGATACAAGAGTAGAAAGTAGCATTTTCCGTAGATGAGTTGTGTGTAATGTAACACACAAGTCACACACATTTTCTTTCCTCTATTTTTTGCTTTTTCCACACATTCCTAGACTACCTGCTGTGACTACAAGTGAAAGCTTCCATTTTGACCATTTTTTATTGTACAATATAATGCTCCACAACACTTTTTCCTCTCAAAAAGGTCCTTATCTTTTATGAAGAATGAGCCCAGGGAGGGAGAAAAAAATGTGTGTAGAGAGAAAATACATTTTTTGTACAAACAACCACAGAATGGCATTGCACGGTTTGTTGTACGACAAATGATGGTTGTACATACATACGTATGTATATAGATACATAACAAGTCATATAATACGTTAGATCCTATAAAAAACACTTTCTCCGCGTTCATAATATGTAATGCTTTTGGTGTATTGTACAAAGTCAGAAGTGGCTTTGGTATTTGATTTCATACGGTATAGTAGTATGCAGAGTAATATCAATACAAAAAAATAAATTTTTTGAAACTAAACCAAAATCCATTATCTACTCGATACTGCTCCTGTGCTCAACCGTTATTACATTATATCCCAAATACCTACGATGGTGTGGTGTGTGTGGTGTTGGTGTGATAGAGGTGGTCATGCACGCTTGCATCCTTTGATGTTTCTATATATAATATATTATGGCACGTTTGTTCCTTCCTAGGTCATTGGTATCTTGCGTCTTAACTTGGTTTTACGTCCGTACACACACGTAATACCCCCAAGTACGACTATGCCATGCCACACACCAAGCATGACATAATACACAGATGTTAAAAGTCTGTCAGCCTTTTCACCTTATTCGACTCTCTTCTTGAACTGCTCCATCGTGATGTGATGTGAGCAAAGTAAAGCAGTGTGTATGTTGCTAGACAAACATGATTTCTCGATAGCATCTCTCCTTCCAACCAAGAAATTTGGGAGAGAGAGAGAGAGAAGGTAACGAGAATGAATGGGCCACACAAGAAGGTGCAAAGAAATAGAGTGGTCTTGAGGCTACAAGAAGTGCATACGCTTTCACACAGGACACAAGAGGGAAAGTGAGTGAAGGTACTGCGAAAGGAAAAGGAAATAGTTGTACTTTTCCAATGAACGTGTCTAATTTAACGCAATAAGTTGAATATAATATGTAACAAAATGTAACATGTAATACGATCCGTTTCTCTTATACCAAAATATTACCTCTGCCCTCTGCCGTGTGTAAAAAAATTGGGGACTTTACCGGTTTAAGCTACTGAAAATCAGGGCAATGAATGTAATGCCTTTTGCTGCAGTAAAGTCTTGACAAGTAGGAAAAGAAAGGGACAGTTGCTGTTTTTGTGAGGGTTACCATTAGGAAAAAGTAGTCAGAACATTTTTGATCTCATGGTTTACTGTAAGTGCAGTTATAAGGAAAGGTAGCAGTAGGAGCTGCCAATACCTAATAATCTACTCTATGCTTTTTAGTGATACCGGGTGAGCCTTAGACCATCAAAGAAAAAGAAAAATCAGTAAGCTTGTATGTATCTATGTTTTATATTGTAACATAATCGGCCAGTTTTATATCAACCGTTTTAAGCTTACTCATGAATTCTGTGTTAAAATCGATACACCTTACATAGCTAAGTATAAGGCACAATGAGAACCAACGAATACCTGAGAACTTTTATGGTGAAATGGGTGTATGGATGGAGCCCTAGAATGGGACATGTGAGCCTGATGCGTTATATTAGGTCCACAATACAGGTAAAATAGCAGGAGTGGTAGTACACGTTCGATCGTGAGTAATGTAATACACCTGTGTTATGCTGGATGTATTGATATATAGTAGCCTATGTGTACACTGTATATGTGTGTTTCCTCCAGTTTTTTTTTATATTCCGAGCCAAAAACCGTACGAATACTTGGCTTAAGCCAGAAATACATGACATGGCAAGAACAAGAACACAAGTTAAAAAAAGCTAGCTTGAAACTCACTCACTCACCTTTTCGGTTGGATTACACATTTCACTCATGCCACATGCCATTCTACCGCTTGTTGCAATTCAATACAAAATGCTGAGAAGCCAATATAACTGTACATGTGAGCAAGAATGTGTACCTTGTGTATATGCTGTGGATAATGGACTTGAAAGCATATGAGTCCCTAGAAAGAATTTTTATTCTGGTATGACACGACATCCAGTATATATAGTGGCCACAGTGGAACGGACTATTCCATATGTATCGTAATGGGAAAATTTTAGGGAATAGAGGACAATTCAAGTTTTTTTTTTCTCTCAGACTAGGAAAAGTGCACAAGATGGAGAGAGAGAAAGAAAAAAAACGAGTGAGACGGGAAGAAAATAAACTAAATCAATGTGTGTACCATTATTTCTTCCTCTACACAAGTTTATACTAGTATATACAAACTGGCATTATATATATGCTACATAGTTTTTCACTAATCTTTTGGGGGGAAGAAGATGACTCGGAAAAGCTTTTGACACAGATATTATGTGCATTTGGGAAATTGGCATTGTCGTCCAAAGTCGGTTTCGTGTGTGAAGCGTACTGCTGAAGAAAGGGGAAAGTGAAATAAAGGAAAGTAGAAAAAGGTCTTTCCATTTCCTTCAACTGAATATATATTGTCGACAGTTCTGTAACAAGAAAACAGCCAGGTAGCTGAAAACGCCTGCTTGTTTGGATTCAATAATGTGTAACTCTAAAATGTATAGCTTTATGAACTGCTGTGTATATCCATAGGTATTACTGTTACACCGTCTTTTTGCCTTTTACAGCAAAAAAGAAACACGAACGGAATCAATGAACTATTGAAAACAAGCTAGATGTGCATTGTCATTCTTGTTTCTTCTACATCAGCACAGACGATGAAAGCAGTTTTTTAGGACGTGATATGCAAAATTCATGTCTGCTCCGCATGTTCCTGCTTTTTCGATGAAGGGGAAGAAACGGAGAAAGTCGTAGCATGGGAAAAAGAAATATTACAAGAACCCCCTTTTACTTGTCATAGTCTTTTTCTCTTATGTAATTCTGATCTGAATAAGATAACAGATTAACTTGTGTATATGGTTGGCATTATAGTAGTGTTCTATATAAATGACGACAGGGATACGCTCTTTTAATCATTATCTTCCCTTGTTTTTAATCCCTCTTGGGAAACTCAAATCCTCTGGTCAGTGTACAAACTAACTTTATCAAAAACTGGTTATGTGGCAAGGGTCTGCACGATCTGGTTATTTGTTCTGAGCCATATCATTCTGTAATCACTTACTTATAAATTGTTTATTTGTTCATTATTTACGGCAAACAACCATCCTGACGCATGACGACATGTGCTCTTGCTGCCAAGACCAGAAATTGACAAACAAACTAATGGAACGGGATGTTGCAAAACTTTATTTTCAACTCACTTAGTTCTAGTGGTAGTATCATATAAATACAATGTAAAACGTCAGTAGATACTTGGAAGAACCAAAATGGAAAAGCTTTTTATCAATAACCTGTAATATAGCTTCCAGGAAATATGTTTATTGTATAACTTTGATATAATACTAATGCTCACATATAAATATGTCGGCGCGTCTTCTTTTAACTGACTTTTTCCTTTATAAAACCCTATTAGTAAATTTTAATTCTTCTTAAAATATTTGTCTACGGCGATTTCCTTTTTAGAAGCAGCGTTTGAGTTTAATTTAAGGGTAATATTCAATTAATCCATTCCTTATGGTTCCGTTTCTTCAATAGGTAGGCATACCAAACAACGTAAATCTGTCATTAAGTTCTGCCATCAACTCAACCTACCAATTTCGTTATCAAAAGAGAACAGACAAAATGTCGTGAACAGAAAATTTTATAATTTGATTCACACTAATTTAATTCCTTTTGCTTTCTCATTCCCTCAAGCTTATACAGGCGTGGAAGAGTGGTGACGGTGACGTAGTAGCAATTCATGCATTTAGAACATAAAAAGAAAAAATCTTTACTTTCGTAATTTACGTAGTATGGTTGTTTTATGAAACACATTTTTTGTGTTTAGTTCAGAGCAAAGTAGATTCCCCAAACAAGTTAATTTCCTCTGTGAATCTTTTTTTCTGATTTACTTCTAACCTGAATTACGTTTTGAGTCTTGTGATTCTACAAAAATATATGTGTTGTTACCGTTTTAAACTGTGTTTGAGGTGGGTTAGTGGCATCACTTTATCATTCTACATTATGTGCATTCGGTGGAGGTAGAATGAGCACAGAGGAACATGCATTATGCAATAGTTTCTGGCTTTCTCCACTTTCTTTTGTCAACATGATCATACACCGTGTGATCACAGGATATATTATTGATGCTATGGAAGAAGAAAAAGAGAAAAAAGCATTTTAAAATAATACAAAAAACCAGATCTCCCATTCGTTCCCCCTACTCAGTTGTGGTGGAAGATATACGACCACCGTATGACATTATATATTATGCAATTCAAATCCCTGCCTAACTTTTTTTCTGTCTGGCATTTCACAATAATTCTATCCATATCATCTACCTTTTGGCTCAATAAATATATACATTGTTTGGGTACTTTATCTGCTGAATTGGTTTGTGTAGTATTATGTGAACGACACAGAAAAGAAAAGGAGACGGAGAAGAATACACACCTGAAAGTAAGTGCCTCTTTTTGGATTATGCATAATATTCCATCGAATATGCCACAAAAACCAGACTTGCAGACGTGGTTTTGTTTGTCTCTTGTGTGCATCATGCTCATGGTTGGATGAATATACATAGGCAGGAAAGAGATGCAATATCATGGGATGTATAGATGAATGAATACGCTTCACGAGCTTCAAACACAGCATCATGATCATGGTTGTGGTGTTGTTGTTGTCGTTGTCGAAGTCTTCTTTTTCGGTTTTCTCCTTCCTCTCTCAACGGAAGCCTCTTCGTCTTATTCTTCTCCTTTTCCAGCTTTTCTCTGAAATCGTACTCTATGCCGATATCAATAGTAATCCTCCGTGGCAGGATATTTTGCATGCATGCACACACCAAAGCTTTCTTTCTCTGTCCATAGAGTTTACAATAACTCCTTTGGGAGTCTAAAAAATATGTAGGATCTTTACTTTCCATTTCTGCCATCGTCTTTTTCTGCATTTCTCTTTCTTTTTTACGGGTTTGTATGATTCAGTCTAAACCGAGCAGACTGACTGTACCATTTTTATCATGATTATTTTAACCGTTTCTTTCCTTTTATAGCTTGAACACAAGTTTTATATTAATTACAATCGCAATCACTTGACTCTACTAATGCAGGCAGATATTTTTAAGAGCATGGCTTTTATTGTGATTATACTGTTCTTTTTATTTCGTGTCTTAAGTATCTAAAAGGTGCTACGGTGTGATTAAACTTTGTTTCTGCACACGTTAGGGGTTTTCATTGGAAAACATTTGTGTAAAACACAAAAACTCGCATAATAGTCTTATCAGAGGTGGTTTTTGTAAAGCTTTTTTAACCAAAAGTAAGAATACGAATAAGGTTAAATTATTGGTATTCAAAAAAATCTTTTCTTTAAAAATAAAAAATGTTCCTTTATACGTACTCCAGGTAGGTACTCCTTTATACACTGCTCTCTGTCCATGTTTTTTTCCTAATAAATGAGTATATTTTTGTTAAGCTAGTAAACGATCTCTACTCGTTTTCTCTAGATTTTTGTTTCTTCAAAATGCTCAGATAAATTCAATGTACTTACCTTTCTTTTTAAAAGACATTATTATTCATTTTTCTTAATCCCTGCAGGCTTGTTTTGAAAAATATCCTACAGTAATATGAGTTTTTTCAGATTTCCTCCACATGTGACATTTATTGCTAGTGTATGTATGTAGCCTTATTATTACAGGGCGACGGTGGTAGCTTAGTAAGCTCTAACAAACCCATACGTAATACCGTAAGCATGTCTCTCATCCAACCATATAACATAAACATAACCAACTTCAAACCTTTAAACGTTTGCATACACAATAGTTAAGAAATACTTTTGATTCGACAAAATGTACATGGCAGTGTATTAATTTAAATAATTAAATGTCAAGCTCTATTTTAGTTTAACTTTTTCATTGTTTTAAATTATACGAAAAAGAAACATACATAAGAAAGATTCAACTTCATGGCTATAAGTTTTAAAGTCCTTAATATTTAAAACAATGAATTACAGGAAATATCAAGTTTAGTCAAAATTCTGCTAAAGTTCACTTGTTTCTGGATACTTTTGTACGGTATTACTGCATTAGATATATTGTATGTATAAGTAAAGTGTCTTGTTTTTAGTGTAAAAGTTTCAAGGAATAAAAATGGGACACGCCACACGCTATTCTACCATTGAATAAAATTTGTATAAAATATAGTGGAGTTGGATTGAATGGGATTGTACATAATGATTTCAGTAACGATGCTCAAACTAGGATTGGTATTTCTGTGACTTCTTTCTACTCTACATCTGTCTGCATGTCGTCGTGTTCAGTCTTTTGTGTCCGCTTCCAATGAAAATCTGAAAATGTGTGTAAAGGAGATATGGCTTCATATAATATGTAGGTTTGCTCGTCCATAAAGGAAATAAAAATGAAAATTTATTGATGAGAGGAATGACAACGAGCTGAAACATTATTTTGTTGTTTTCCCTTAAATTGGACCCTAAAGAGCAAGACGCAGTGCATTGCCCCTAGTACAATAGGCGTGTATATGTCCGGATCGTATGGTATATTGTACATACTTTGATTGATTTTTTAAAAGTAGAAGGGATTGTCTGTAGGAATTTTGTTTCTGGAGGTGGCTGGAGGAGAATGGTGCTGCAAGATACGCAGTGATACTACAAAAGTATATAGAGTGAGCGTGTGAATCTAATGAAGAGAAAGAGAAGGAGTTGTGGGAGCTTAAAAGCCAAAGTAAATGTAATGTCGTGTATCGTTGTAGTTTAAACGAGGGAAGGACATGTTTTGAAGGAAGGAATTCCCTTTTCCTTGAAAAGTGAAGTGCACAGTGCATGGAATGAATGAGTGAAATAAGATAAATGGATGAATAAACGAGTGTCAACTTTGACAGGGTCTCGTGTGTCTCTCCCGGAGTTGACAGACGAAAATTGAAAGGAATTTTCTCACAGACCCAACAGAAAAACTGCAGAGTAATGAACGTATGTAATGGCATATAGGTATGTGCATAAAGTACATATAAAGTGCTGAATGGAAATTTTTAAAGGAGACTATGATATGCTATTCAAATGTTTGTATTATGTGTATAATAAACATTTATTCAATAAAATAAAATCTCATATTAAGCATTCGTGTAGAAGACATTTACATACAGGAATGAAATAATAGAATATTAATATTATATTCGTTTTTTAGCGTACAGAACTTAAATTGACGACGGAGAAAGTCAAGAAAAGACGGGAGGTGAGGTAGGAGGTAATGCCCTATTTTTGTTGGTTATTTTATAAGGAAACCAGAGAGAAAGCAAATTGGTAAGTATTTTTGAGCCTGCTAGCGCTTTTCCCTTAGGTTTCTTTCATGTGAAAGTAACTAACAAAATGTAATATAATGTAAACTACTCGGGTGAATGGCGGAGTCTATTGAAACCATGATTTGTGAAGCTTGTTATTTGCCATTAGCTCGCTGTCTTATTAATAGCAGTATGGTTATTATAATAAACTCATTCAATGAATCTTCTTTATTTAATACTTCATTACTGCATCACATACTATACTATGCCTCTCACAAGTATAACCAACTTCACTTTTATCGACCAAAACGAACCAAAAAGGATATTATACCTAGTAGACGTGGATGTGACTTGTCTAACCTAGTTAGGGATCGGATAACCGTGCTAGACTAACTAAGCACTAGTGCAACTCTAGAGGTTTCTAAACCGTCCAATAAATAGCAAAAGTTCTTGACGTTTCAAAAAAAAACGGTAAAACCTTGTGTCTCAATTTATGTTTATTGATAGAATATGTTTCACTGAAATTACTGCATTGTGTGCAATGCAATAAGTAAAACTATGCAACTTTCTTTCATATTACTGCACACCTTATGTATTTCAACCAGATTATCAGAGAGGTCTCGTTTTAAAAGCAATTGGGTTTTTTACTCAACCGTTTCTTTCTCCACATTTATTTTCTTTATTCCACCCAAATTTGGTGGTGTGTATTGCTTATAGATCACAGTGCAGATTTACGATGGTGCTGCACACAAAAAAAACAGGAAGAGAGATAGGAAAAGGCACAGGAGTAAACGAATTTATTTATTTTCCTCGCTTGTGACTGGTGGCTAGCAAAAACAAAACTGAAATATTGTGGGCATTAGTGTGACCGTTAGAGTCAATTTCAAGGATGTATACTCCATTATTTCCATATAGATAGTTGGGGGTTTCTCTCCTTTCCAGTTTATTTTTTATCTTGACAAGTTTTCCCTAGTATATTTCCCCCTTGGAAAGTCATGCAGCAGTATGTATTACAGTTAGGCATGTATTTGCGCCCGTTTTAGGACTGTTGTAGTCTGGTATGGATGTGCATGATCATAACAGGCATGCTTCTATATAAATGTGTCTTGGCTTGTTTCTCCTGAAGAGGAAATGAATGTGTGTTTTATAGACAAGAGAGAAAGCCGTGAAAATTTATCAGCAGAGGAGAGTTCATGTTTTACAAGGTAAACAAACTGTTTTTTTATCTACACTCGAATAAAGATTTAGGATCATTCCTATGCTTGAGAATATCTAGCATGCTTGATACACAAAATTTTCTCACTTTCTCTCAGGGTCACAACAATGGCTGCTGTAATATTTTTACTTTCTCTCGCACTTTCTCTTCCAATTTTTTTCAGCCTCGTCTTCCGCTCCTGTGTTTTGTCGGATATTGGCCTTTTACCTTTTACATATGCAATGCATGCATAATAAAGTTTGTGTGTTTTAACTTATTTATACTTTTTGGCGTGGAATAAAAAATAGTAATGGAGATCCGGGTTTTATCATTGTGCTTTAGTCATTTCTGGCCAGGCGTAAACAATACATGTATTGGACTTTGTTTATCTTTTTCATGATTGACTGCAGCCTGCAATTACTTTTGGGAAAGTGTGTAGGAAGAAATTAAACCTGAAATGGAAACTTTTTTTAGATGCGCTTTGTTTTATGCAACGCAATGAAAATATTAAAAGTAGAATTCGATACAAAAAATTAATTATTTCTCCCAACAAAACATACAAGATCATAGGTTAGGTTGTATACGCATAAATATCCTTAGTAGATATTGTATAGTAATATTGTATAGTATGGATGTATTTGCATACCCATGCCTATCTGAAGATGAGCAAGAAAAGTGTCGGTTTTGGTGGTTGGCAGGATGGTTTGAAGCTGTCTAGGTATGTGTGCCAATATGTGGTGTCCTAATGGTTTGTTCTTGTTCATGGTTTATAATTTGCTTTTACTTTGCAAACTTGGTCTCCTACGCAAACAACAGCTGCCGGCTCTGTGCTAAACACAGGTGAGCTTATTCTTCTGTAGAAGAGTGTAATACAATAATACAGTGTACGTCAGAAGGGTTCATAAAAATGTCATTCTTTTTCATTTATCGACAGCAAGGCTAGCTTGATTTTTTATTACTCTAGCAAAATAATGAAAACCAGAGATTGATTTAACAAAACAAACGACGTGTGCATATACAAATGTAGGTATGTATGTTTATTTGTTTTCCAAAATGGAAAAACTCTTATATATACCCCATTCACTGAACTCGTGATCCTCAAAACCATTTAGGCCTCACTTTAACACAAATAGTGGAGGCCAAAACGGTTTCTAGGATCACGAGTTAAGTGAAAGAGCTGTAGTCTGCCTCGAATGTCTACTAGAAGTTTAACACTGCATAACATATAGAGAATTGCTTTTATCTTCAATTTCTAGTCCTTTCCTTGTTTGCCTAATCAAATTGTTCGGAATGCTCCTCACAAGAATCATAGTACGTAATTTTATAAATTCTTTAATGATGCCACAGCAGTGGTTACTATTATCTTTTATATGTTTATGTAAATAGTTCAGTTTATTGCACCAATTCTAACGATGTAAATTCTGATATACTTCAATATTCAATTTCACATTAAGCATAATAATTTCAATTTGATATTCCTTTTAAGCATAAGTTCAATGTATACATTATACTAATGAGTAGAGGACCTAATTAGATCATTTGATACTATGCTAACTAAGTACTTAAGTATGCTAACTTCTATTGTTCCCTTTAGCCATTCATGTAAATTAG
>JAHZNG010004707.1:0-12809 GCA_027744375.1 Orchesellides sinensis
AACAATAATTCTGTAATGGTCACACCGCGCAATTTCAGTTAAGGCATCTCCTAGCTAATTTGTACTCATGTTATTTTCCCCGTACATTGTGCTTTAATTAAATGATCACGCAAACCTGCCGACGCCAACATGGTCGTAATAAGCTTATCATGTTTATGTTTCTTTTTTGCTGCTGTTTTTTACGTTTTATGCCCCCATTCATTCATTCTGTCAATAAAAATCCTTTCAGCTGATTGTCATACAGCAAGAAAGAAAATAGTCCTACTCGATCACGGAGCACAATAAGGAAACCACTCGGCGTAGTAAATTCTTGTGGCATCGTGCTACAAAGTAATTTGTAAAGAACTTGGAAAAGTGCATTCCTTCTTCCCTTTTGTGTGCACCAAGTAAACTAGGCTTGATTTTGATTCATCAACTTAAATTGACCAACCAGGTACAACCGAGTATATTTCCCATATATGGCTAATAAAAGATACCACTATATGGTGTGGGTCAACCAAATAAGACGAAAACACAGAACGCAAGAAAAACTTTTAACAGAAATTGTTATTTTTTGTGACGTACCTTGCCTGGCTTGACTTATGGTAATAAAAAGGCAATGGCATGAATACATTGATACTGGTACAAAAGCCGTATTTTGTAAACCGTCGTAGTCTGTATATATTTATTGTTGTCGTGTCGTGACCGTATCTGATAATCTGATGATGGAGGTTGAAGGAGAGTCAAGAAGCTATGACATGATTACTATTTTATCTCTTATACTCCAAATTTGTGTACCTACGTGTTATGTCTGTATTTTTGGCGTACCTATATAGTACCATGCAAAGGAATACCCTCTGATTGTCGTCTGTCAGTGATATTGCAAGCTTTGTTAACTGTAACTTTAATCATTTATATGTTATGTGTGCAAAATCCATAAAGGAAACATCAAAATGCCTACGTTTGCGCGTGTCTTTCAGAGTAACAAAGTTGTTTCCCAAAAAATTAGCTGTAGTATCCACAGTAAGCTTCATATACGTTAGTTTATATTTATGTACGTTTGAGTCTGTAGTAAATCCTTTACTGAGACTTTTATGATTGATTGGATGAGCAAGCAAAAGCTATGCTTTATTTGATGTATCTAATAAACCTTGTATAGATTTATGCACATGTTACAATCTTATCTACATACATCAGCAATCTTTGAACATGCTTCTATTGTTCCAATTACAAATGATTTACTCTCTCAATCCTAAAAGAGGAGAGCGACAGCTAAGGCAAAAGCTGAATGAAACAGAGAGAATGCCATCAGTAGGTAAATCTTATTTATTTCACCTTTTACTCGTCTTTTCTCCAAAGCTTTCCACGCCTCAGTGTCAGTCAGTCATTCTGTTTGTGAGACAGGAGGAGAAAACTCACAGGTAAAATTGAACTATTACATGATGAGACGCTCTTGTGTAGAAAGGGTAATCTTCTTGAACCCTTTTCATCTTTGCTGCACATATATTTGCCTCTCTTATAGTCACACGTCGTGCTAATCCAGTGGTAAAACAGTCTTGTGCTCATTCATGTTATTTAAGCATAGCACAGAGCTTTCAGGCAAACATCCTCTACTTAATGCTAAACAATATAGAATTTCATGTATAAACTCTTATCCACATACATTCTCCGATAAGAATGACAGGATCAAAGTAAATACCAGTTCGCCGACCTACTAAACAAAGACTACACAAATGAAAATGCATTAATCCTGTAGAAGCACCCAACACAGCGGGCGAGACAACTGCATGTGATGGGATGTGTGCATTGTGGTTTTGGATGCTTCATAATATGCATATATGTATAACATTCTTGGAACATGGACTTGTTGTTCCATTCCCATGTAATGCAATATTGTGAAAGAGAGAGAGAGAAAGTAAGAAAATAAAATGAGCTTATGATAAAAAAAAAGTTCATTTAAGCTTTCACAGCTTATCGTGCGGCAGCTTTAAAAGATGCCCTTCAGTCTTCATCTATTCATCTCATAAACTTTTCATGAAGAAATTTCCTAAAATAGCAGCACGGTAAAAGTATATGGGACTTTCACCACTGAGCTTGAATTCCACAACAAGAGTAGTGGTGATAGACTTTTCATTAGACCTGACTCAAGACAGATAAGACAATATTTATTGAAAATTAGTAGTACTTGCGACTACTCTCGTATTGCTGTGTATACTTTAGGAAACTTCATTAGCACTATGCGTCTTCA
Source organism: Orchesellides sinensis (assembly GCA_027744375.1). Lineage (NCBI taxonomy): Eukaryota > Metazoa > Arthropoda > Collembola > Entomobryomorpha > Orchesellidae > Orchesellides > Orchesellides sinensis. The sequence goes on from JAHZNG010004707.1 coordinate 2,228, forward strand.
AGCCCCAAGACTATTGAAATTGAAGTGGCTAAAAGAACTCATGGATTTTTTTTTACTGTTTGCCTTTTTTCTCTGGATTTTTAAATGGCATGAAGTCCCGTTGGTGTGCTTTCGTTAGCAAGAATTTTATGGAAAACTAGAGAACTCGTGGCTTAAGCCTGAATTATGAACGTGGGGTCTGATCCTGATAATGGGATAATGGAGTTGAACCTTGAGATCTCTGACTGCTTTTTAGTGTTGTTAAATATTTTGCCTCTGTATAGCTTTTTCTTGGCAGTTTTTTAATGTGTGACCTTTTACCTAATGCCTTAACCTTCAAAAAAAGTGGCTTTTATGTTAAATTGAGTTGGTCATAGAATGATATTGGTGTTAATCAATAGAGAACGTTAAGGAATCGTGCTTTATCGCCTGATTCCAGATTACCTACTGGGTGGAGCGTTTATTTACTTGAAAGCGTAACAATGAGCTGAATATTTTCCTTTTGTCTGCTCTACTTTATGCAAGTGTATATTACTTTATTAAGAAAAAAAAACTTAAGAGGGCTGGTTACTTGTTTTAAGTTGACAGCTAGAACGCAATAACCATTTATCTTATTTCTTATTACAACTCCTTAGCTGCAGCATTTTGGCATGTTTGTTTGCTTGCTTCTTGATCAGCCTTGTTGTGATTCCTGGTCGTGATGATGATGATGAGGACACCCACGCGCCAAACCTTACACTTACCATTTTACAAACCAATATCCTTTTTGCATGCCATAATTACTGATTTATGCATGATTGTATGGTCAAAGACGAGCAACCCTAAGCCAACACTCATCACATCGTCACTCACTTTAATCAGTCCATACAGCCCATTGAAACTGTATTACAACGAGCACTCTGCCAGCTCTTGTTAATAACAAGTAAGACCATTAAGATTTGTTAATCTATTTATTTTACGACCCTTCAACTCCATTTACTCTAATAGAAGAGCTGCATTAATTCCAGTTTCCAATTTCAGTTATTATTAGTATCATTATTATTATTATCATGATTACTGCTCGTCCAAAAGAAAATGTCTCTTTTACCAAGATGGCAGTGGTATATGAGGTGCTGAAAAGCTTGTGTGTCACAATTAATGGTTTTCTATGCCTTGGTTTGATTTTCGTCAATGCGATATTGGAAACAGAAATTGTTTAAAAACATTGTTATTTGTATCAAACCAAGGACTGCATAAATTGGTATACCTAGTCTTGTTGTTGGCATCGTCCGTATCATCGTAAAAATAGCAACATAAAAGGACCATAAGAGATGATAAACAGACTAAATTGAAGATTTTCTGCCTCTCACAACAATTGGATTCCATTGGAATATTGGTTTGGCTCTTCAAAGTAAATATATTAGGTTCCCTTACATGTGCAATATGCAATAGTGGTAAAGGTTGACTTTCTATTGCATATTTTTGGTATGATACAGGTCTTAATAAAACACCCAATTTTTAATACTGAGGCTTGATATTACGCGAAGGAAATGAAAAATATAGCAGTAAGTACTCCGTTAACGTGCAAAGAATGCAATAAAAAGAAGAACGTCCTTACAGATTCATATTTTTCTAACATCTGAAATAATTTATTTTCATTTTATAAAATTTCGGCAGGAATTAGGTCGATAAATTAGGCTCTCTAATATTGGTAGTCTGGAATTTCTACATAAACCTTTTAATAACATGAGATCCGAATGAATCCCAAAAGAAACAAACTAAACAGAAAGCTTTTATCAAGCATTTTGTACGTAGTACAAAATAATATTGGCAAATATTTTCATGACAAAGTACACACACACATGCACCTAAATATTATATGAAAGCACTAATTCCATTATGTTTCATTTCATAACATGAGGCTTAGTAGTAGCTTCTCTTTTTTCAGACTTTAGGAGTGTAAACACAATTACGATGAAATAATTTGGGAGCACTATGAGCAAAACATAGCTAATCCGGTGTAATCAAGCTTGGAGTTTTTATTATGTCGACTGTCAACTGTTTTCATATGGCTCACCTAATAGCTCTCTGGAGCCCGTTGATGATCTCGTTGGATTCATTTTATTCTTCTAAATTAAGCCTATTATACACTGTTGACTCTCACCAAACTAAAAGCACAACTTCAGTGTGAAACAAGTATTGAAGTTGCCACACATGTATACATATACATAGACGCAAGTCATTATTTCCATCATTAAAACAGCCTCCATAGAAAAAGCTGCATTTATTGCTAACTGTAAGCAACTTGCTTAACTCACTTGATGATGTAATTAGCAGTTTTGCATTGTTTCTTTACACATCGTTTGTGCAACTCCGGATAACCATAAATCAGCTACTTTATGAATATTAGTTTGTCCATATGTTGCAATTTCCGTTTGAGGGAAAGAGGCGAGACGGACATTGCAAAGATTTAGAATAAATTCAAGAAACACCTGCTCTCTACAGTGCAATTATTTTTAGCAGGCTCGTACGTGCAATAAAAGGAGCAATTAATAAATATTATCTTTTGGCCTCTCACGTCAGGAATGATAATTATATTCAAATTCTTAAAGGTACATCCTTTCTTCCACACAATGCTAGTTTGAAGGTTAACCGTTCATTATCATAAAAATAGGGAAATTTCCAGAGAGTCAATGTGAATGGCAAGAATTAGGTAATACACAGATTACATAGCCCTGTATCAGGCCTGCTTGCCTGAATCTGTGACATCATTTTGGCAAGCAGTGTATAATACTGTAAGCTAATTCACATCTTCTCTCCGAGAAAAGTGAACCAACAAGTAAGCTGTCAAAAGACTCGTTACATTACAAGCCATTTTGAGAAAGTTGCAATATGATATGGCAGCATCAAGGATGACTATTACAACTAGCATGGCCAAACTCTGGTTGAGAGAGGGATGCAGGGTATAAGTCATAGTTTGAATATTACTTGCATATAAGAATATCATTGAGGCTCAGCTGCCGCTTCTTTCATTTGTGTGAAAGAGGGAGATCAGGCTCATATCGCCATATTTGCTCGGCAGTAAAGCTAATGGTATGGAGAGCAATAAATATAAAACCTTTATATGTATAGTGATAGTTATCAGAAATCTTCTTATTTTCATGCGAAACCCCATATCATGCATGTTCCAAATTTCCAAACGAAATGCCTACACCTCAATTATGATTTTGCACTATCGGGATAATATTCCAGACACCATTTTCAAAGAGAAGAGAGTGGATGATGCCACATGAGTAAATTTACTAACAGACAGACATTCGTTGGCAGACAAAGCATGGCGATTTACATGGTCATTTCCATGTTTGCCTTACATTATCTACGATAATTTTTCAATGTTTTGGAGCCTCTCTACTGTTTATTGGAGGAGCATGCGCTAATACCTGTCTATAGGTTTGCGAACAGTTGTGCATAGATTTCTTTATACTTTGGAACATTATAAGACAAGGTAATTGGCTAAGGATCACGCTAAAAAATCCGGATAAATCCGGTAATTCCATTTGGGAGTGAGAAAAATATTAAACATATTGGGAGCACTGCCGATGTACAAATTATATGCTTTTGTCATAAGATATAATGTACACATCATGTTTAATGAAGTGGCTTGCTTGCTCAGTGAAGCATGGAATGTTTGTGTAGCAATATAAAAAAACGCATGCTTTCCCTTTCTCAATCTTCACTTTTTTCATCAGAATGACTTCCCATTTTGCTAGTGCTTCAAGACATATATTTTTACAAAAAAATTGCATATTTTTAGACATTATATGCGGATTCACATATCATTTCATTTTAGGAGATATATGCTTAATTCTGTATAGTTTTACTACAGGATACACTACAGCTACAATATCCAGTGGATGAAGCGGAGTATGATTTGTAGCAAAAATAAAATTAGGAATGCGCTCTTGCCTGTTCTGTTTAGAAAAATAGAGTTACCCAAGCCGAATTTTTAAATGCAATGTGCGATGAAAAGAAACAAATAAGTAAGCATGTGCAACTTAACTAAAGCTGATCGTAAAATATGACTGAAATGCCTAACAAATTCCAGTCCACCACGCTTTTCGGTTGACTGTATTATTTTTTAAACCAGTTTATTAGTTGAAAACCTTACGGAATCCATTTTCGTAATTATGTTAAAGTTCAAGCACCAAGTTCATAATGTACACAAGATTTATTTGTGAATTGGTAGGTAAGACGCTTTGTGCCCGAAAGACTTGTGTATTTTGATTTTGGTTACCAGCAGTCTGGTCAAGTTTTACAAGCATTCTTTCATTCATACATGTATAAATCAGATCTTTTCAATGAAACATTTTAAGGATTTCCTATTTATGGCTGTATTTAGAATGAATGGTCGTATTTATCTTGAGTTTATGGAGTGTACGCTTCCACATCACATCTTTCGTAATTTGGTATGGTAGGATTAAATACGAGTGGTTTGTGTTGGATTTTTTTCGAATGTCACGTGTACGAAAACGTACATAATATTTTGTATATACATAAAGACTAGCCGTTGTTTGTTGATGCATCCATCCACCCACACAATCACACAAACCTATGCACAATATTACAATAATAACTTCAAAAAAGGTTTGAGAAGAAATTTTGCTTATATCTGCCAAAAAATTTCAAAACGTGCCACAGTCACAGTTCATTTGTGTGGAAACCTGTTTTAGGCTTTGTTTGATTTGAATGTATTCAAGATACCTTTAACTTTGTCATTTGTGTCTACATTGAAAACAATAATTGACTCTTTTGGTCTACTACGCATTCGGCTTTGTGGCAAAAGGCCAGAATTAAGGGTTCAAAAGAATACTTCATTTGGAACAAAAAGTTTCTTAATTTCTAAATATAAGTTTCATTACGGGTTGTTTTAGAGAGTCGGACCTTGGCTTGGATCAAATAAAGTTTTCAAATGTTGATACGAGTATAAAATATTACGTACGATAATAAAATTTGAAACCAAATCACGTTTTGTCGAATTTATATTTATTATAATAGGTATATTTTTATACCTATATCGTAAACGTGAATTTCCAGAAAATGACAAAGGTTGCATATTTCCTGAGAGGTAGAAGAGTTCGAAATGCATGCAAGCGTTTCGTTTAGTGCACCGATGCAAACAAACAAATGTAACTTTAGAGTTTATCCCAAGTACTATTTATAGCAAACATGGCGTTTGATTCCCAAAATTAGTTTTTTTAACTTGAAATTTACTTCGCATTCAAATATCCGAGAGGAGTTTTGTCTATTTGGTCCAAAACATTTATTCATGACTTTAAACAGCATCTATTTCCTTAAATTTCATGTTTTTGGTTTTTAAACTGACCTTTCAAGCTTCAGTGACTTTTGGCAGTGTTGGTCGGTAATGTATTTTCGGCTGTTAAACCTTCATTTTCATTCGATTCAGCTTGTGGAAGTACAAACAATATTTTCGCAGGAGAACAAAAAGATGCAAGGATTTGTTAGACAAATCACTCAAACGTTCATTACGCAACATTGTGTCCTTGATGATCTTTGTTTTGGCATGTCATCTGTTTATCCAAAAAGCTATCACACAACTTCTCATAATATACATATATATATAGAATTTCTCTTTGGCAAAGAGTTCTCCATTAATTGCTGCAACTCTTAAGTGGCAGTACAGAAACCATTTATGTTTATTTAAAAGCATTATGACCATCCCGAAAGAAAGAGTTTTGTATCACATCATAATCATCAACGCCAGCCTCAAACTAAGAGTAAAGATAGCTAAATACGAGGTTACAGACTTTATCAAATTCTTGCAATTTATCATATGAAAAATACTTTTACTTGAGCAGCGTATTTGCATAAAGGATTAAAATAGTACCTCTGACTCTGACGTTAGCATTTAGATTTGAAAGTACAAACATACTTATACAAAATACTACAGCTTATTTTTCAAAGGTATTGTTTATTTTACTTCTAGCTGTATTTCTTTACTAATTCAGAGAAAGTTTAGTACTGTCTTTCATCTAAAACCCATTGTGCCTCAAAGTATGACGTAAATTAAAATTGCACGAAGTCAGGAAATGGCAAAGACATAGACGATTGCTCTTCTAAAAGTTTCCTCTGCAAGTCTTGCAACATTTTATGAAATCCAGCTTCATTCGCAACAAGTTTACTATCGAAGAGCAATGCAAATATTTTTATGTTCATATGAAGAAATGGTTGACTTACAGAGTCCTTCATTTTAAGACCTAATCAGCCTAAATAAATTACAATTTTTTTAGGTATCTCCCAAGGCATAACACAGCCAAAACACAGCCAACCCCTCACTATCTACTTTCCAGTCAAGTCCATAATGAGCACGTACATGAAGTGTTCTAATTAATGGAGTTAAGGCTGAGTTGTATACATGATTAATTTTATTGCAACATTGGCTGACGTCTTTCAGCCCAAATCCAGGAGCAACTTTTACATAAATGTTCTTCATAATAACTTTATTTAACTCGGTATACGTTAGATTTAAATCAAATTTATGTTAGTACAAAGCGCAAGATTACAACCTGTGGCCGCTTAATTAATTCTAGCGGCAGCTTTTCGATTCCGTAAAACGTTGCCTATAGCCCAAAATGCAAAAACTTCAGGGCACATTGCACATACTGTTGTAGATATATACTTAATAAGTATTATGACCATATAGGTATCTATATAATGTAGTACTCTATATTACAACTTTAATAATGTTATTTACTTATTTTTATTAGATTGGTATATCTATACCCAAACACTAAGTAGATATGTATAGGCACATTGAGCTTACATAAATTTGTAGTTGTGTTTGTATACATATATGAAAACCCTTATGTCCGCAATAAACTCATTCCAGTTTTCGTTGTTAGATTCATATGTACATAAAAGGAGCTCATTTGTGAATTGCATATTAGACAATGAAATAATATATGCGTCTAGGTGCCTGGATTTCCATCTCATTTACTTCTTTATTGAAGATTACCAAGGTCAGTGTGATGAACTTTTTTCGTCTTTGTATCTTCAGTTTTTAGACTTCACCCATTTCCTTTAATTGTCGATTTGCTTCTTATGACTTTTATTTCAAAAGTAAGGAAGCAATAATATTTTTCCAGGAAGTCTCCATTACTGGTGTGTGCCATGCGATTTTCTGCCTTTAAGAGCAAAACTTTCGACAAATCTGTATGAGAATAGGTACATGTTAAAAATAATTGATTTTATAATTCTTGCATAAATAACGTTTGTAGGAAAGTTACATGCTTACCAGAAAAGCATCTTGCAAAAATTCAATGCAATTAAAAAAATTATAAATAAACCACACACTAATTGTTCGATCAGATTGACTGATTTGAACCAGGGACTCAGTGTTTTCGAAGTACGTTTAACCATCTTATAATTTACGTGAAATGGACTTTGAAGGTCACTTGAGTATAATTAAGTTTCCTATTTCCCCTACTTTCTATCTTGATATGCAAACCGCACGACTTGATTTTTCCATGTATTTCCAGAAGATAATAATTTGAATTCATCAATAAATTACTCCTTATCTTTATAAAACATTTGCTGGAGTTTTTATAACCCCACCTTCACCGAAAATCTAGTGAAGCAAAAAAACACCATTAAAACAAAGTAATGAAAGTGCTATCAATTAGTTAGATTATATGAGTGGAGTTAGAATTTTTCCCCAATGGACTAATCTCCTTTCTTCCTTTTACGTCATGACCTTTATTGTTAATCACTGGCACTTTCTTGGGTTCGTGTTTGGGAATAGCTTCGAAAAATTATTTTATTACGTAGGACATCATCAAGGGAAATGGAATGGTGAAAATAGTGAAATTTATCATACTGTCATTAATTCTCATCAGGGTAGAGAGTACAAGCAATATGTCACCGTGAATCAAATTAATGGTTCTCCAACACTTACAATTACCTAAGAAAAAGTTGGAAAGCGCCCCTTTAGTAGCAGCTTCTAGTATTCCACTTGTTACTATCAAACCTTCTATGCATATTTTAATGGATAAATAATTTACTATAAAAATTCCCCTAATGAACTTTTACAAAAGGAAATCAACACGTTTTGAAAAAGAAGTCTTGATCTGGGTCACTGAGAAAAGCTTGAGAACTGTTGGCCTTTGAAAAACTAGGTAAGGATTTTGACGTCCTTCTGCAATGTCCATGAGAGTGTATGACATGCATACATTACGGTACATAAGGTGTATTGGGAAAGGGAGAAAATTAGAAAAGTTTCAAGACTTCTCTCCTTTCCCATTACATTTGCAGTATGGGTGTAAGTGTAGTGCAAAATATATAGTAAGGTCAATTAAGGTGACAGGAAAGTAAATTAAAAGCACTCAAACATCTTTATAACAAGCTTGGACCACCATATCCCTTCCACACATGCACCAATTTTTCGTTACAATATTCATGTTTTGGAAAACATGCTTTTGTTATAAATCCATTTAATGTACATGCTTGTACATTTCGCATAAAAACGTAAACATTGTTGGTTTTACAGCTTCATCCATAATATTAAAGCAATCTTTTGAGTAACCAGAAACTTTATTGAATTAGCTGAAAGAATAGAGCGAGACCAGGATTACCAATATACTTCTCAACGTCTTCCATCGTTTTTCTATCATCTACTCTTCCTTACTTGTCATGTTTTTAAAACAAGTTTTAACCAGTGATACAACCTTGTAAGCACCGTGAATTCTTACAAGCCAAACATATTTGCGCGACATGCTGAACGAGCTGTTATGAAAACAATGGCAAATGGAAAGTTTATGTTTAAAATATCCTACCCTCCTCTGCTCGTTTAAATGGATTCCAATCATTGGAAATTACTCCTTTTAATGTATAATATATAATAATACGCCTGTACGCTCTTATAATATTGAATTTTAATGTAAACATGCGTTGGAAGTGCTTTCCAGGAGGGAGTGAGTGCGACAAAAGCAGATTTGAGGAAGAATATTGGTGTTATTGGAATACTGCTATATGTTCACTAAGCACACCAAGACCACTCATATATGCACACTATATTGTCAAAAGCCAGCAAAAATCTTAAGAATTCAAGAGTCAGCTTTCTCCCCATCCCCTCCACGAACAGGTAATAATGCAACACTAGGTTCTTTTTGATGTTTTACATATTACCACGTGGCATCGTTATCAAAAGAAAAGTAAAGAAAGAAAGTGAATGAAAAAAGATGAATAGTAAGCCGTGGGTACATATTTAAAAAGATCCATCTCTGTCTGTATTTGGCGTGTACCAAATTTTTTTTCAATCAGCTTTTGGTGACGTTCGCCACAATATGGTATCTCGGTTGGATTGCATAATGTGTGTAATAGAGCCTTACCATAAGTACGGATTTAGCTCCGTGTTTGGAAATACATAAGCACACTAACCTTATCATGCGTGTATTACAGGATTTGTTAATCCGTTTGCTTTATCAATAAGCCGAACCAGGTGAACCTGACTGGGTATCTGGGGAGTATTTTAAGTAGATTTACATTGACAATAGTCCATCGACTCATGAATGGTGTTTGGCAAAGATATTAGATGAAATTCATGTTTTATATTGAGACATTCAATACTCAGCTGCTTTTACTATATTATCTACCTTTAGCTATGTGCTTTTAGGTTACGGCTACGGTTTTGATACATACAACTTCGCATTAGCTGATATTCCGGTAAAATCCAGAGAAAAATAGGTTCTTGGGAAACACATTACACAAACGCGATACATCCCATTGAGCCCAATGTGTGCTTTTGATGACGCAAGAAGAAAGCAAAGAAATGGAAAATAAAGGAAGTCAGAACTATCGCAAGCTACCCTCGTGGAGTACGAGGCTTCTTAGGGTCAAAATCCTTCAAGCTTATATGGTTAATTCGCCTTTATAAAAGTATATGGTATATGGTATAAATATGAACATTAATACAGGTAGCAAAACTTAAATAGGTATTTTAGACTTGCATAATGAAAAACGTGCTTGGGTCTGGGTCCTTCGTGTGAACTTGAATTTTTAAAGAGTTTTGGGTGACAGGTTGGCTCCACCTGTGCCCTTGCAAAATCAAGAAAGCTTTTTCATCTCAAGGCCATGGGCATGATTTCATAATAGTGTTTCAGAACACATTGTTGATTTTCAAACAAAAAGGCTCTTGAAATGCCTGAACAGTAATGGCAGTGAGAGAGGCGGAAAGTCATTCATACATAAACGGAAAAGAAAGGATGAGAAAAGTCTAACAAAAGAAAGTTTTCAAGAAAGTATGATAAAGGATAGGATGGTGAAGATGTATTGTGTGTATGGCATAAAGATGGCAAGCGTCAAAAACGAAACTTTCCTTTTTGAGATTCTTTCACAAGCATAATTCACAAATATAATGCAACTTTCACAGCAGCTGTGTATATATTTAATGAAATCCCATTCATTCAACATCATCACCAAAAGTAAGAGGCAGTAGTATTGCATCCTATCATGCCGAAAGCCATTTTCCCTCAAGCATCTTTAAACAAGGATACAATATTGGCTAAGAAATTTCACGTGTAAAAATGATATACGATGCATCCGTCATCTT